>JBANCX010000108.1:0-16881 GCA_037040065.1 Dettopsomyia nigrovittata
TATTATTATTATTATTATTATTATTATTATTATGCATTTATTTTTGTGTGTTCATATATATATATATATTTATATAGCTTATTTAATTCTGAGGTCACATGAGTTGGTTTTGTTTGAGTTTTACGCTTTACTTGTATTTTCAATTAACTTATTACGCTTTCTCCATTTGCATTCTTTTCTTTTTGTTTAAAAAATTAAATAATAATATGAAAATAATAACAATTAACTAAGTTGTAGAGTTTTTTGTTGTTTTTTTTTAGTGTGTACTTGCAAACATAGTTACTTAGATTAACTTTAGTTAGTCCTCTTGGATAGTTCAAAACAAATTTATAAATTGTAAATTGTATTTAGCTTGAAATTTCATTTAGTTTTGTGCTGGCTTCGCGTACTTCGGACTTGAACTTGAACTTGAACTAGAACTACTCCCATTTGGCTATACTCCAGTGTTCCTTCTATTGTGGACTATTGGGTGGCGTTATCTCATCACCTTCGCCACCGGAGCCTGGTTCGCCCTTCGTCTTGTTCTCCTTCTTCCATTTCATGCGTCGATTTTGGAACCAAATCTTTATCTGGCGCTCGGTTAGACAGAGCGCGTGCGCAATCTCAATGCGTCGCCGGCGCGTCAAGTAGCGATTAAAATGGAACTCCTTTTCCAGTTCCAGCGTCTGGTAGCGTGTATAGGTCTGGCGGCCACGTTTGCGCTCTGTTGATTTGTAAGAACATAAAAGTTTACAATTAAAATCAACGCATAATGCATTTGTATAATATAAATTCCAACAACAACAAATATAATAATAACTATAATGCATACAACAATAACAACAACAACAACAACAACAATTGTATATTCCATTTCAAACATTTCTTCGTCTCTGTATATTCATATCTAAATCTTTTGCTGCGGGCTTTGTTCTAGACCCAATCCCAATCCCAATTTTAGACCCATTCGACTCTGCTGTCTGAAAAACCACATGAAGCGAGACGCACGCAGCGTCCACATCGTAGACCGAGTCTGATTAAAAGACGACCTTACCAAATTCAGAGATTTGTACTTGTCAAAATCCCAACAGGCCCAACAGAAATTGTTGGGAGTTGAGTCGCTGATAGGGGACAGAAAACCGACAGAGCCGAGTCGTAGTATACGACGTCGTATACTGTTGTTGCGGCATCTTTTGGATTAACGTTCTGATTGTTTATGAAC
This sequence comes from Dettopsomyia nigrovittata, assembly GCA_037040065.1. NCBI lineage: Eukaryota > Metazoa > Arthropoda > Insecta > Diptera > Drosophilidae > Dettopsomyia > Dettopsomyia nigrovittata. Next base: position 1,202 of record JBANCX010000108.1, read on the forward strand.
AAGGGAACAAAAGGAATAGGGGCAGGAGTAGGCAGAGGCAACATATATTGCTAGGGACTGAAGCAGGTTAACTAATTACCAAAGATGCCTGGCCACACTGCCAGACAAACAGACATTGAGATATACGAGTATAGTATCATGAAGTGAGTTTGGAGTCAGTGCAAAATGCTCCAAACTCCACGGTAGCTGACCACTGTACGATGGAATAAGTGTCGATTTTTTTTCGAAATCATTTAGAATTGTTTTCGTTTTGTTTAATCTTAATAAGAACGATATGAAAGAAATAATATTATTTTTTTATTTTCTACTGCTAGGACAAAGGACATTTGAACTATAGACAAGTTATTTAATTTATTATTTGATCGCAGAGACTTTTTGATCGATAAATTCATTGTCAGCTTGATTAAAAAGTTGTCTCAAAAGCGACTTATTTTTGAAATGATCATGTATGATCACTATATGATATAGTTATTCGGTCCTTGCATATGACAAACAGAAGCACCTGAAACTAGTTGAAAAACTGACAAACTTCTTTGAACTGACGGCGATATCATTATCCTGATAATAAGTATAAAAATTATATTTTATATTTATATTATAAATTTGCCACACGGCTTTCAATGCTTTTCGAAAAACCTTACGAGAATAATTTGAAATACTCCTTAACTAAGAAATCATTACATAATATTTTTTCATTTCATTTCATTTTAATTTTTAGGACTTAATTTTATCACAATTGTAATTTAGTCAAACCAAGTCGAATGCAAAATATATTCAAAGTTTCAAGTTTATGACAACAAAAAATCAAATATTCTCCCACAGTGCAATGGAGTCACTGTGAACACAGTGAGTAACTGTAAAATAATTCGGTATAATTACAGCGCCCAAAATGAGTTCAGCGCCTAATGACACTTACTATAATTATAATTTTGGTAATGACAGAAAAACCAGAAAAAAAAAACGAAAAAAAACTGAAAGCAAAACGTGGAGCAAAAAATGCCACACAAAATATGTCAAATATAATACGAGGTAATATAATTGTCATTGGCAATCGCATTTCCACTTAACCTGCCCTTCTATGCCGCTTTTCCTATCCACAAATGGTCAGTTAGCGTGAGAGCACAGGGTGGGCCACTGTCTCGTCGTCTATTTTTTTTTTTTTTTGTGGATATGTCGCCAGTCCCGCCCTCAACGGAAAGGGAAATGGATATGAAGTTGAAGTTGGAGTTGAAAATCGACTGTGGAACGTACATAGTATATATGCATGTATAGACTAGTAAACGGGGGCGTCTAACTTGATTCGGCTCGACTTGCTTAACTATTTTTTAATAACATCTTCAGCATTTGTCTTACTCAGCTAGCTTTTTCTTTGGCCTCAGGTCATTACATCATAAGCTCTTTTCTTTCTATGTACAACAGCGGCGGCGGCGGCCATTAATGCGCGCGAATCCAATTCATAGCACAAGGGGGATAAATACTCTCCGCGGGGGAGCTGGTTGGCTAGCTGGCTAGCGCCAAGGGGCAGCGGCAGTGCAAGCTACCTTCTTTTAAATGACACGACTGATGCCATGTCTATAACCCAGGGCGTTCGCATTTAATCATCATCAGTTAGACGAGTCGCCGCAGCGGCAAAAAAAAAACCAACAGAAAAAAAAAAATTTTTTTTATAAAAAGCTTCGAAAAAAAACTTGAAAGATTTGTGGTAAAGAGCGTGCGAGTGTTTTTACCCTTCTCTTTCCACTCACTCAGCGACAGAGAGAGAGAGAGAGAGAAAGAGAGAGAGAGAGCTTCTTCGGACAGTGAATGAAGCAAGAAGCTTTGAGTCCTTCAAGCCGTGTTTAAAAGTTACTTTAAAGCTTTCATAAATTTAAAATTTAACCTGTTTTTATATGTGAATAATTCGAACTAGAAATTTAAAAGTTTCATATTTAGGCTCTTCTCGTTTTCAATGAAGGGAATGAAAACTTAGTCAATCGCCTTTACACCTTCAGCTTCGATTTCGTGTTCTTACTTTCACGTGAAATTCACGTTTCGAAGTGAATTCAAAGTATAGTGGCAAAGAGGTGTTCCGCTGCTTTGTGACGTAACATAAAAGTCAATACGAGTATATCAAGTGAAATTAGAAACAGCTCGAGTGAAACATTAAAATTTTAATTAATATGCAATTTTTATATTTTAAAAGTAACATTAAGTCTAATAAAAATAGCTATTCAACAAAATTCATTGATTTTATTATATAAATATTAAATAAATAGATTTAATCCCACATTTTTACCGAAACACCTTTTGCTGGAAATGAAATTCACTTTCATGAAAGTGGAAATGGGAACACGTCTAATTAACACAGCGTGGATCTATGTCCCATATCGGAATGGAATTATTTTAAAACGTCTTCAAAGTGCTCATCTACATGTTGATGATAATATTTCTATACAAAAATTGTCTATTGATTGACAATCAACAAGCAGTCAAATAAAAAATTTGAGCAACTTGAATAAAAAACACATTTTCCTGAACTTTTAAGAAAAGCTTTAAAAAAAACTTTTACCAATAAAGTCTCGAAACACAATCCCCATACAATCTTAAGCCCTAAACAACAATTACTAATTTTCTTAGTCTCAAGGATGCAGTTCAAGTAAATAATAATATTTTAATTGATAATAAAACACCTTCATGGCTATAAAGTTGATGATGAGTTGGCTTCAAGTGTAGAGAGAGTGGGCTGAAGGCGGAACTTTGGGGTCTTTGGCAATTTAAGAGCGTGCAACTCTTGTCCGTTGAAATTAGTTTTTAATGATGCCTTTGCACATTTCATGTGGCCATTATTCAAAAGCCAAGAAAACAAATTCTTTATTATTATTATTTTTTTTCCTTTTTTTTAGTGAGCTTGATAGGAACGGGAGCTCCGAAAATTGTGTACTGAAAAATTATTATAAACGCATTAATGGCGCTTTGAAGCAGCGCTAGGCTGACAAAGGGCAGGGCACGACAAGGTACGATAGGTGTATGGGGGAGCCAAAGGGGTTGGGTCTCTGTATCAACTACAGAAATATAATAAAGGTGAAACAATTAATATGGAAAGGCAGTTACGCGATACGCACACAACTGATGCTAAGGCGCCGAATGTGGCGCAATTCTTTCGTTGCCGCAATCTGCCACGCCCCAAACGCCTAACTACTACTACTGGCCAGCTGAACTACCGGTTGGTCGGTTTGTCGGCTGGTTGGTTGGCTAGCTAACTGACTGACAGATTGACTAACTGACTGACGGACTGACGGACTGATGGACTGACGGACTCTGGCTGGCATTAATGCTTTTTGATATGAAAGCGTATTGTAATTAAATTGCGATTAGGCCACCATTTTAACCATTTTACTCGTATATTACTCTTCTTCTTGCTCCATAATGGATTTAATTTCATTTTTTTATATATACTTTACCCCTCTATACACCCTCTATACAATTACATTACTACTATTATGGACATGTGTGTGTGTGTGCGTGTGTGTGTGTGAGTGATTGTATGCCGAGAAACGTTTAAAGGAAATCATTAAAATAATTACTAAAACATTTTATAAAAATAAAAAAAAAAATTCGTTGAAAAAACTTTTATTACTAAAAGCAAAAAAAAAAAAAAAATTATTTTTTATTGTGCAGAAAAATTAGAAAATGACAAAAATAAATATAATAATATCAAGAAAAATTAGAATTCACTTTTCAGTGCAAAAATTTGTAAGCAAAATATATAATAATAATTAATTAAATAGAAAAAAAGTATTGTTTTATAGTTTAAAGGTAAGTAAATGATCCGAATTTATTATTTCTCATATTAAATATTAATTTTTTTTAATAAAAAAATAAATTTTATTCATTTCTGAAATGAAAGCTTAAGTATTTCGCTGTCCAAAGTTATATTATATTATAAAGCAAAGTAGTCACGCTTAAATCTTGCTAGATCATTAAGATGATATCATATTTATACTCTCATCAATTACATACTTATTTCAATGTCAATTCACTCTCATTTAATAAAAAATTATTATAATTATTATTATGTTTTCTTTGAGGACACACTTATGGCATCAATTCAATCCTAGTACAATGCTAATTATATATCCTCAATCATTGTTTCAGCATTAAGCACAAGTGCGAAGTGGTCCAGTAAAGTGCTAATTTATTACATTTTTCATTATATACGTATAGAAAATGACAATAACTAAGGGTATATAGTATATATGTATGTTGTATAGTGGATGACAGATACTATGTACGTATGTATATAACCTCTAAGTTAACGGACAGGTTAAGGCTTTACAGTTTACAGCTGTCGGCGTCGTTGGTGGTCGTTTTGTTGTTTTGTTGTCAAACTTGCATGTCATGCAAACGCAGCAAGTGAATGCACTTGGCAAAAAAAAAAATGTGAAAAATAAATATTATTTATGTATATGTATATAAGTAAAAAGCACACATCAAATGCGAGTAAATGTTTTTTTAATTGCGGAAATTACAGACAAACGTGCGCCGCTGCTGCTGCAACAAATGCTGGCAAATTATTATTATTTATGCCCGCAAGTTGATAAATTTTTGCCAGAGAGTTAAGAATGTTCGTGTGTGGCATTTGACTTGGTTGGATATGTGATGTCACCCGTTCTACGGCCAAATGGTGTTAGGCTAAAATGCTAAGTCAGGCAATGAGCTTGTGCTAAATAAACAGCGCCCTCTGGCGTTTGGGAACACCAAACAACTGAACAACAACTGACACACATACATACATACATAGCTCACTTGCATACTATTTACCAATTAGCGTAGCCTCGAAATGTGTAAATGAAGACGAATCTTTGGGTTTTGAGCGCTGAGGTTGGGATTTAATGTGAGTTAAGCGGACAGACAGTTTGTTGCTTATTTTTTCTTCTTCTTTTTCTTATTATTAATTAAATTTCCAACATTAAAGTAGAGTAAGATAAAGAAGAAGAAGAACAGCATACCACTTTCTGCAGAGGTGGTAGCAACAATTAAAAATTACCATTGACCAACAGCACATTTATAAACATTTTTAATTTGGATTTTTCCTTTTTTTTCTCTCTTATTTTTTTTTTTTTTTTTTTGGTCTCTGCTGGCCATAATCTCAGGAGATGCTGCGACTTTTTAATTTGGGACTTGTTAAGCACTTAAGAGGGTTAAAAATCGACAAAAGTTGACAGTCGAAAAAAAAGGACCATAAAAGGAAACAGAATTGGGGAATTGTATGGAAACTGACTTATGAATGCATTCATTAGAAAATGCATCAGGACGGGCAGCAGGTCCCAAAAAAAAATTTTTTTTAGTTAACGCTTAAACAATAGAGAAACTAAACGTGTAAGTTGATCTAGTATTAAAAATACACCCTGTAAATATATATACATATAATAGTATTCTGTAATTATAGTCAACTGTTTTAGAGATAAGTTCTTTTAATCTTTTAAAGAAATAAATATTTGTAATTTATATATTGAAAATATTTGTAATTGCTTTCTTTTATTATTATTATTTTAACTTAGTACAGGGTATTTGTTAGTTAATCTCTATGTATTTTGTCTGTTTTTGTTTAGTTGTTGTGCATTTTTTTTATTTTGTTCCCCATTTTGAATGTATTCGTATTCGTATTCGAATTGAGATTCAGTTGCTCGGTGGCTGACTGCATGGCTGGTCTGGCCTGGCCTGGCCATGGCTACCCATGTCAAAATATTTGACAGCTGACTAAAACATGCTATGCGAGACGGGAACGGACAGCAGAAGAACGGGGGCGGGCAGTCAGGAAGGCAAGCAGGCATCATACATACTCGTACATATATTTGAGTGTATCCCTAGGCAATCCAAAAAAAAAAAAACAAAAATTTTTACCAACTAAAAACTCTCTCTCTCTGTATTGCGCTCTCTCTCTCACCCTCTTTTTCTCTCATACTTTTTGAACTTCCCTCTTTTCATAATGGAAACTTGTCTGTGCCTGTCTGTCGGTCAAGCGTAGAACTGAGCGCCTGTTTCATCATGGCAGGCGGGTCTGGCGGCCATTGAAACCATTGGCACCATATGAAACATGTGGCGGGCCCGTCATTGACAAAGACTCCACGGATCATACCGCACTATAGCCCCCGGCTATGGCACAGATTGAATAGCGAGCTGCATTTATGAAAATTATCTCAACAATGCGTTGTGCATGGAATTTGATTTTTGAAATATTATATGTTTAAAAACTCATTTAAAACAAAATAAATCTATTAAAATGTTAAAAGTTAAGAATATATTAAATATTATGTGTGAAAAAAAAACAATATTTAAAGGTTTTCTATTATATTTTATTATTATTGAATCAAAATTATCAGTCAAATCATTATGAGAATTGATAAGTCCGATTATTTATACGAGGAAATTTCGATTTCATATCGATAAACGTCAGCGGCTAAGCTTAACTTTAAAATTGTATTTTTTCATTCTTTTTAGATATTTTTAAAATATATTTTTTTCAATTTCATGCATAGAATACAAACAATTTTTGTGTATAAGAAAAACTAACATTTATGAGTCGTTTGAATACTTGATGTGGCTTGCGGTGAAACGCATTCGCAGTTGGGCAACTGAAGGGAACAGAACAGACCACGAGAGAGCTTCCTCACTTCATTGCTGCATGAATAATATTCGTAATTTGTCAAAAAGGTTGGCCAAATCCCAAAATATAAAAGAATACAGAAAATAAAAGAAGAAAAAAGAAGCGAAATCCAAAAACAACGCTGCGATTGAGCGAAATGAATGGCAGAAAAAAACAAAAACAAAAACAAAACACAAATACACCCACACTTGGAGCGAGTTGTATTGTTGTTGTTGTTGTGAGTGCCTTGGGGCAATACCCTGAGGACCTTTGGCGAGCTGTTGCCATTATTTTGGGCTTCTACTCTATGCTGGCCACTGCAGAGAGATAGAGCGAAGATGAGATGTATGTACATACGTACGAGAAAGCAGAAAAAACAGAACAGAATGGATAAAAATAAAAGCGAAATTTCCTTTTCGCATTTGCTGCGCTTTATTAAACTTTTTGCCGCACATGGAAATCCCAAAAGTTCCTGTGTCATTTTTTTTCTTCGTATTTTTTTTTGTTGGTTCCTCCGCTTGGACGCTCGTTGACGCTTTCATTTTGACAGCCCGTGTCACTTTGGCCAGCAGCTGGCGGTTGGTGGTTGACGGAGCGGAGATTGTGGCAGCTGGGGCTGTAGTTTTTTGGTTATTTTGAAAAAATCTTCACGCATTTGGCAAATTATCTTTTGATCCGCACGCTTAAATTGCTCGACGGTAGATGGAAGATATTGTAGCTCATGGATTGGCAAAATGCGTCAACACAATACCCGAACAGGGAGAGAGAGAGCGAGGACACATTCAGCATTTAAGCCAGGGCAATCGCCTGCCTAAGTAGTTGTTGTCTAAAAATGTCTCGGGCTGCCATCGAAAAGTAGTTTGCGCGCAAATCCTCAAGTTAGCAAAACTCCGTCCCGGACTGGGCACATTACGGGTAAGTGCAGCGCCAACAGACAAAAACAACAAAGTCACTCGCCGGATGGAGAGTGAGTCAAACTTAGTAAAGCCAGCATCAAGGGTTGGCAAGCCAAGAGCAGAGAGGAGAACAGAAAACTGCCAGCGGATGATGGCCGGGGATCAACGTTTTACGTAGCAGCCATGGAGCCGTATAGCAAAAAAAAAAACCAAAAAACTTTTCCAGCAGACAACAAAACGCATAGTACGGACGGACGGCCGGACGGTGACGACGTTCAATGTGCAACTTTTTGGCGAGAAGCTCTTTTCATTGTGTTGCGCCCTCTGACACGGTGATGGGGGTCCAAGGACGACTGCAACTAGAGAACAGGGATTGGAAAGCTGTCGCACATAATGCGCACAATGAAGTGCACTTTTCATACTCCAAAGAATTGAAAAGTTGCAAAAATTGAGAAGTACGAGATGCTATTACCGCATAACAATTGGATTGAAGTTGTTTTCTTTTAAATAAATAAATATTCGATAAATTGATGGGTGGATTATATGAAAAAACTGATTGACAGTTTAAAAATAAGTAATTTCTTTTATAATTTTCACTTTTCAATATACAAAATGTTCAGCAAATATTTAAAAATCAATATCGAAAAACAATCTTTATTTTTAAGACAAGTTAGAAGGACATTTATAAAGAATTGTACTTTAGGTTTCGATAAAATGATGATTGGAATTATTTGAACTAAAATTGTATTCTCAAGGCATAATATATTAATTTTCAAGATATTCAGATGATTTTTCAAAGAAATAAATAATATTTAAGCTTAAAGATCTTAAGCATTTGTAATGATGTGTATACTATAGTAACATATCGATATATAAGAAGAAATTGCTTATTTGAGCTTAAAAGAATAAGAAAATCTATTGAGTTCTTGACAACATTTTTAAAACAACAAATGTTCTAACTAAAATAAGTTGTCTTTGACTTGCATTGTCTAAAAGATAATTATACTTAAATCCAATCATTTGAACCTTTAAACTGCAATCTTTTGCCAAACAAAGGAAAATACTGAAAAAAAAACCGAATATTAAGTTCAGCAACTAAAATGTTTGGTCTCTGGAAATTTACCCACATTTAGATAAACATCGAGGCGCAACAAGGTCAAAAATAAAACTCTTTAGCTTTGCACACGCACACACAAATATACTTTTATAGTATATAAGTAGGTATATATATACATATATAGATTGTCTGACTAAAGGATGACTCTGGCAGCTTCTGGCTGTGATTCAGTTCTAGCCAAAAGCAGCAGCAACAGCAGCCGCAGCAAACAGACACTTGTTGCAAAAATTTGTTGACTGTCGCTTAAATTTATGACCCAACGCCGAACGACAAAGGCAACAAGCATTAGTAGAAAATGAGGAGCAAGAGGAGTGTCGGATAAAAGGATGTGGATGTGGATGCGAATGCGAATGTAGTAAATGGCTGCCAAAGGCCGCAAGTTTTTTGCTGCTGCTCATGAGCAAATTATCGAAAAACCAACTTAAAACTTTAGCCCAACAGCATCAAAACAACATTAACAGCTCCAGCACCAGCACCAATGCCCAACTTGGTAATAATACGACTATCGAAAAGCAGCCTTGCACTTGGTAGCTGACTCTGCCCATTCCTTTGTGCCTGGTCTTCTGACTTTTTTTTTGTTGTGCTGCTCATGAGTTACAACTTAATTGAAACGGCTCTCTCTCTCTCTCTCTCTCTCTCTCTCTGTGTGTGTGTTATTTCCCTACGCTTTGTTACAATGCGACAATGCTCCTGCCAGAGATCACAGTTGTCTGCTTGGGGAACTAACTCTGGGACTACGACTATGAGTAGAACGCTAGTCACGATCGGCGCTCTTTGGTTATTTGCCTAATGTCCGCGTGAAATATGACGAGGCGTTAAGTAGTTCCAAAGTAGTTACAGTGGTAAAAGGACAAGTCAACTAAATATCTTTAAAAAAAAGAAAGGACAAACCTAAAGAGAAATTCAAGGAAAATATGAATCCTCTTTTAGACAAACCTAGAGCAACTCAAAAGGGAAAAATAACTTCTGGGATGGGTCTTAAATAACTCAATAATTTAAAATAACAATTATATAAACAGTCGAAAAAAGTAAGGAATTGTTTAATACAGAAAGTTTAATTAGTATTTATGTATTAAAATTTAAAAAATAAGCTAAAATGCATGCTAAAAGACTCAAAGTGTAGCTAAAGAGGAATAGTCTCAATAGCAAGTAGGTTAGCTTGAAACCTATTTAACAAGTGTTTCCAATAGATTTTAAAAAAATTTACGAAAAATTTTTAACATTAAAAACTTCAATTTTCACCACTGTTTCGCCTATTATTATTGACTGCAGTATAAGAAAAATAAGTAAAAAATAAAAAACTGAATGCAAAACCTAAGCAAAAATAAACTCGTATGCATTTAATCATCGTAACTTAAGCTCGAGATCATGTTGTGCTGCGACAGAGTCAGAGTGCGGCTCGACTTTGGCTTGCAATGTTGGAATCTGAATCCAAGTCTATGTCGCTGACCAGCACAAGCCGCACCCTCCGCGGGAGACACACACAGATACTCTGCCCCGATCTCAGGTTGTTGTCTGTTGTCTGTTTGTCGCTCCTTCATTTTTTAATAACAATAAAATGCAAAATGAAAAAGAAATATACAGAAAACTTCATGTCACCGCAGCGGGCTGGTTGGCGGAGGTTGCCTTCGTAGTTTTTCATGTTTTTTTTTTTTTTTGCGAGTTGTAGGCGCAAAGACGCAGTACACGGAGTAGGAGGGTAGCGACGGGATTAAGACGACGAAGTGTGTTTGGCTATGGCCAGATACAAGTCTGAGTCCGAGTCGGACTATGTGACCAGGTTGGGCACATGAATGAAGGAACTTAGCGCGGCCGCGGCGTGTTCTGGAGATTAATAAATTGATGGCATCCATTGCACATAACGTGTAACTAATGGCGGTCATCAATTCTGCTTTACATCTCAATCTGGCGTTGGCAAAAAGAGCAAAAAAAAAATGTGGGGAGAAAAAAAAAACAAGAACAAGCCATGCTAAGACTTAGCTGAGCCCGATGTGGGCAAAACACACAACTCGGAGGCTATTTGGTAATGACCAGGCGAGTCGAGCCAGGATAAAATATAAATAAAATGAAATGCCAGCAGCAACACTTGAGCTCTCTAACTTTTCTCACTTTCACCCAGAACCGAATTGTGAGAATAGAAAGGGAATTCTATTTTAGACCAAAGCAACATCATATGAGAGTAAGGACTTCAAGAGAAATTCTAACACTTATGCAACTCTATCTATGTATAGAGTCTGCCTGCTGTCTAAGTTAATCCTTGTTTCGTTTTCTCGAGCCTTTTACGGAAATTGTCATTGGATTAGTTACGCTCCGATTTGGTAACCTTTTCGCTTTCGTTTTCACCAAAAACTATTGTCAATTTGCATTATATACAAGACCGCCTTCTGTGACAACGCTGACGGACCTTCCGTCCGACCCATATCCTTGTTGTTGTACCTCTTTCAAACCTCTTTCATATACACTGCGTGACAGCCTCAGCGTCTGTCCCTTATGCAGTGCATTCATCGATTTCGTTTCGTCGGGAAATTTGCAAATTTGGCAAAATGTCAGGTAGAGTGCTATGGGACGGTGCTATTGTGCTCATTGCAGATGGATTACGTTTAATGGGAGCGATTGGCCAGGGCAATAAAGTGAAATTGTTCGTGTGTCGTGAGTCAAGGTCAGCAAATGTGTCCATCAGGATCTTAAGGAAACGTTTTTCTTGCATATAAATGTTGTGAATTCAAATATATTTTCAATTTCAATATAATTTAATTAAATATAAATTTTATTCATATGTATATTCTATATAAAGATATTTAGTTTTATATTTTTTTCAGGGAAATATTTGAACTCTCAAATGTTCAAAAAACAGAAACATTAAAACAAAAAATATATATTTTTTTTTATAATTAAATAATTAGAATTTAAATAAATTTTTAAATGTGAGAGAAATTAAGTAAATTAAGGATTTCATTTTTACCTATTATTGGCTTTTTTAATATTTTTTTAAATTTGATTTAAAGAATGAATCCAAAATTTTTTATTTAAATAATTTATTTAATAAAATTATTTTTAATATGTTGAAAATATAAAAAAAATATTAATTAAATTTATATATTTTTAATACTAATATGAATTTCAATAATGTGTTATAATCCTTTGATATTTGGCATTCGAACTTAACGTTCGTATAATACACACGTAGCTCAACAAGCAGTTCAACTGAACGAAACACATATTAAGCAGTGTACACTGCTTTAGCATTCAATACTCTGGCTATGCGCAAGCGCAAGCAGTGCTTTTCAATGGGGTCCACTTAACGAAAAGATCAACATAAACTAATGACACTAGCTGATTGAGTATATTTTGTTCAGTAAATTTCAGCTGGTGTCATTGAAGATTTAATGAAAATTGATTTGCTTTGGACCAAAAACAAAAATAAATAATTTGTTATTGTTAGTAAATCTTATAAAACTTTGTTTTGTTGTTGTTTTTTTTTTTTAATTGTTTGTATGCAACTACAACTAGTTAAACTACAATCAACAACTAACTACAGCAACCCACTACTATAAGAAGAAGAAAAATTCCACTTAATACGTTTCATGGAATTATCGATCACTTTCCTTGACACTTACCAAACTGACTTCGCATCCAGGGATACAGTGGAGACGGCATCCCTGAAGATTGCGAACTCGGATTTTGGGATGGCGGTGTATGTTGTCCAGGATGTCCCTGATGCATTTGCGGTGGTCCCTGTCCGGCACCGGGATGCATCATGCCTTGCGGTGGTGCAACCACAGACGGTACACCCGTCTGCTGTTGCCCATACATGCCCATATTATGATGGTTCTGATGCACCTGCAAAGCCCCCAAAAAAATACAAGAAATTAGTATTAATTGGTAATAAAAAAAACCTCCCCCAAAAGAAACCAAAACACCAAATAAATTAAGCAATTAGGACGGCAGCGATCCTGAATTTTTTCTTACCTCTGTTACATCGGGAACGCTTACGTCAGTGTAGCCCAGCTGCATAGCAAGAGAGATAGAAAATTAAGCGTTTAGAATGTTATTAGCGGAATATGAATTGGGACATTTTAATATTTAATGGAGCAAAGCAGCAACCAGAACCAATATAATATCTCTAGTACTCTAATACTATCGATTATATATCGATATCCCGATAGTTTTGCCTTAGCTTAAGTTATCGATACTCATTTTATTTATTGAGAAAAATTCTTTTTAATATATTATGGATTTTGGATCATATCCCTCATTTTCCGAATCGATTTCTTTAGTTAGAATCCGTGATTTATCGATAGTATTAGAGCTTAACCATCAAAGAAAATTCTTTCATTTGCTTACCTGTGCCTGCGGATGTCCCATATGATGGGGCAATGACATCTGTGCGTTCATATGATGTCCACCCATTTGATCCACTAGCGGCGGAGAGCCTCCCTCTTGCACTAAGCCCAAACCACCAACGGCTGCCTGCAGCTTGCAACTGGCATAGACGACGGGCTGCTGTTGTTGCGGATGTGTCACCTGTTGCGTCACCTGTGGATGCTGCTGTTGCTGCTGTTGTTGTTGCTGCTGCTGCTGTTGTTGTTGCTGTAGCGGCGCCTGTTGCGCCTGCTGTGTTTGTTGCTGCTGTGACTGTTGCTGCTGCTGCTGTTGCGCAACAGTTACCAGCTGACCGCCATTCGTTTGCGCTTGGGGCATAACGCCACCGACCTGACTGGATGGGCTATCGGGACGCGAATATACCTGATGCTGTTGCTGATCCATGCCCTGACCATTATAGTAGGGCATGCGATCGTAGGGCGGGAAGCGCGGATAGGGCATATTGCCCTGCTGATTTGGATTCTGGCTATAATGATGCATCTGTTGTGCATCGAGATCGGTGACGCCGTTTCCCGGATAGTGTCCATGGTGCATGTCTGCTCCCATATATGAATTTGTGAAATATGACGTCATGCTTTCACAGTTGTTTGTACTCATCGTCATTTTGTTGATATTGTGACTGTGACTTGTGACTGTGACTGAAAACTGTGACTACTCTTACTTAGTTGCTAGTGACTGTGACTCGAGCGACTCCTTGTGCTTTTAGCTACTTTCCTATATACAAAGTAAACTGAAATTACATAAAAATTACATTTGCACTGCTTTCTTTCGTTAAGTTTTGCATCGTTGCACTTACCTAAATATCCTTTGAACACTTAAGTACAATGTACAGTTGCGTCTTATATATTTTAATTATTTTCTTTGTTCACGTGTGTGTGTGTGTGTGTGTGTGTGTAGGGATAGCTTAGGGGTATCTGTGTGAGGTATAAAATAATTTCCGTTTTGCTGTTCCTCTGTTTTGCTATATTGGCTCCACTCTCTTCCTCTATATAATTTGGTAGAAAATCCGTTGGTGTTTGTTGGTTTGTTATTATTGTTGCCTAAATCCTTAAGTAGCCTTATCTTCTAATTGGTTTTCCTTTTTATTTAATTTTGATTTTGAAACTCTGTAAATAAAAAATGAATAAAATTTTTTTCGATTTAGTATTTTTATTAAACATTCTTTTGGTACCTCTCAGCTCAAAGCTTCAATTCAAAATGTTGCTTCAAAAAATAACTTTGACGGCACACATCTGCTTGGAGCCTCAAGCAACATGTGCTTGCCCCAAAAAATTTCTGATAAATTGTTTATGCTACGCTTAAACAATTTCTGCAAAATTATCCGAAGATTCGAATAGATTTTTAGATGGCATCAAAGAGGAATTTTTTTTCTTTAATAAAGAGCGATGTTGTGGTCTCTTTAAGAGAGACATTAGATACAAATATGGCCTTAAAAGAAGTTTATTTTGCTCTTGACAACACTTGGCAACTAGTAAGTGACACTTTCCAACACTGCTAAGATGTGTTGAATACAAAATAGACAAATTCTGTAAATGTCATATTATTAACTCAAATAAACGAAATTTATCTAAATCTAGACATGATTGACATTAAAATGGATCTATCAAATAAAGAAGATTGTGCTAGAAATATAGGGAAATAAAGAATATTTCAAGATAATTTTACAGTTTTTAAGACGACTGTTCCTTCACAAAGTATGTTTTATTTAAAATTTATACATTTTAATGAAATTCAAGTCGAATATAGTGTTGAAAAATGAAGAAAAATTATATTATTATTTATTTATCTATTAATAAAATAGAGGCTACCAAGATTTATTTAAACTTTTAATAGTATAGGGCGTGACATATCTATTCTTTATTTAACAATATAAAAAATGAAAACTTTTAACGTTTTTCAACACTATTTTGCATCATCTAAAATAAAATACAATTGAAGTAGATCATAGTAGATCAACTAAGCTGTTGCTCGACACATTTAGTAAATTTTGGGTTCGAGTCCCGGCTAAGACATCGATACTTGAAATAATAATTTCAGCGCATTATCATCTGAGGTTCGTCAGAAATATTAGTATTTTTATAACTATATTTTTTAAGAATGTTTTCAAAAATTCTGTTTGGACCATTAAATACAAATATTTTTTAAAACATTACAATTTTGTTTCGTATATTTTTCAAATGTTTCTCAAGTAATGAGAAGCTGGCAAGTTTTTGTTGAATTTATGAATATGAAATCAATTGTGTTATCCCCCTTTTGACCTGACATCCTTCCGGTCAAAGTGATTTAATTTCCTGGCTCATTATCACGAGTCTCTGACCTCATAAATCAGAACTCGAACAATGAATGCAGACAGACCGAGAGAAAGAGAGACAGATAGACAGATAGAGACACACGTTACATGCCATGCATATGCATCTTTCTCATTCTCGTTTTTTGACTTACTTCTGCTTGTAGTGGTGGTGACAACCCTGCACAACAAAAAAAAAAAAAAAAAAAAAAATAACAAAACCTAACTAACTAACGGTAACTTGTTGTCGGAAGTGAAACTTTTGCAACTTTTGCAAAATGGCCAAATGGCCAAGCACAAAATGGTCGAAAAGCGTCAAAAACTTTAAAATATTTCAACGACAAATCACAATAGACAATTTGATCAGTTTTT
>JBANCX010000108.1:16981-30882 GCA_037040065.1 Dettopsomyia nigrovittata
AGTGATTCTTATCATATTCTTGACCTTGTTTGTCAATTTCATGACGATCGAATTAACAAAAGTGAAGTTATGGTACAAAACATTATTACAACGCATCCCATTTTATTGTGAAACTATCTAAAAACTCACTTAAAATTAGTATAAAATAAGATATTGTCATAAATTGCATCTTAAATCGGTATAGCTCTCGCTGCAAAACGCAATGAAAATCTTCAAAAATTTTAAAAGTTAAAATTTCTTTTTTAAGAAAATCTTACTTTTTATCTCTAGTAGAAGATCCTATTTAGTTGCTAATTTTTAGTGATATCCAAAGAGATAATACTATCTAAAATCATGGTAGTTTAAATAATCTCTTTGAGTCTCTTAACATCTGCGGCTATACAACATTGTTCTTAATGTATTTAAATTATAATTTCATCATATTATGTTAATTCACATAAAGTGATTTTTTTGGCTTAAAAACGTATCAAATTCCCATTGTACCCACATTGCATGCATATTTTCTCTCTCTCTCTCTTTCAGTCTCTTTTTCTTTATTTTCATATTTTGGGTTGTATTTGTGTTACGTGTGTGTGTGTTCCTGTCTCTTCCTCTTTATTATGTTCTGGCATTCTCTGTTATTTCGCTTTTGTTAACGAAATAATTTCTTGCGCCGCCGCCTCCACCGACGCTAAAGGAAAAGCTTCCCTTTCAATTACATATTTCCGCGCGCTGACGAAGGCCGAAGGAGGATAAACTCGGCGCGCAAGGACAATGCCAAAAGGCAGCGGAAGGAAGCTGCCCCAAAGCTCCAGTCCAGAAAAAAGAAGCCGCCCAACCACCCAAATCGCTGACTTGCTCTGTCTATATAACGAGGCATATACGATATATATGTATGTACATATGTACATATGTATATTATGTAGGTAGTTATCAGACATGTGGCAAAAGGATAACTAAGGGAACGAAGAAGAAGACAACAAGCTGCCTTGGCCATGGCGGTTTGGACATTTGGCCACACTGTGCCACTGGCTCGAGGGGGCGGGCAAAGCAGTGCAAAGAAACTCACTCAAGCACAAGCGAGATGATAATAATGTCTGATGTGTGTTTTATGTTGTTGTTGTTGTTGTTATTGTTATTGTTGTTGTTACTATTGTGTGAATATTTGTTTTTGCTTTAATGATTTATGTTTGTCTGATGTGATTTATTCAAGCGTGCGAAATGCTAAAATTTGATTTGCAATAAAAGATTTGCAACTACAGCTCAGCTTTAATAGAATGAGATTTAACTTAGTATGTGAAATGTCTATTAAGTAAATTAATATAAATAATAAAATTATTGTTAAAAAATGTAAATATATATTAGTGCACTGCGCCTGTCGTGTATGCAATAATATATTTACAATTGCATTGCATTTTCATGCTGCATACTTTTAGGCATGAGGTTTTATTCTTTGCCATCTAGCGGTGAAATCATGCAACAACTCAAACTAAAACTGACAGATGTCGCTTTTAGTTGGCTGAAGTGACGACTGCTAGCGCCCTCTCTCAACTGATTAGTAAAACTTCTAAAGTGGTGCTACAGTTGTCGCAAGGTAAAAATAAAAGAAATATTTGATAATAAATAGGAAGAAAAATATTACAAGTTAGAAAAGTAAAAAAAAATCAATGATAAAAGTTATAATAATGATTGAGTTATAATGTTAAATTAGTGAACATTAACAGGAGCTACAAATGAAAAAATTTAAAATTGTAAATAACATTCAAACAAAAAAAATTGTTTGTTCCCGAAAAGTGAAAAAGCCAAATATGTCGAAATTAACATGAAATTGTACTTATTTAAAACAAGTAATTTTTAATAATTTGTTATGAAATTATATATATTACATATATATTAATATATTAATATTTTTTTATTTTTTGTTTTTTTTTTTTAGTTTAGTTATTATTATATTTTCTTTATTTTCAAATTGCCGTCATACACATCAACATCAGACCACGGTGCAAACGCTCATGCAATAGCTAAGACAACAACCATAGTTTTCAAGCCCAGCCCACTTTCACACGTACACACATGCATACATATATATACGTACGCAACCACAGACACTGTACACACACAGACACAATACACACATATTGCGCATGGCATGTGGGTAGTCCCGTTACCTGTTTAAGTCGTCAGCAGCAACACTTACCCCCGCCTACCCACCTGCAACTAAACAGCTGATTTGTAGCCTGAGCAACAACAACACGAATGGCAGTCAATCCATCAAAAGCCGACAACAATAACAAGAGCGCCGCTCGGCAATGCACACACACACACACATCAACACTTTCCAAATCGGATTTTTCACACACACACATGCGCATGCGCTGTCTCATAATGAAATGAAATACGAACAAAATAAACAAAATGAAAAATGAATGATTTCATTCTTCAGCCATCAACTGCAGCCATTTTGATTTACGATTGCGTCGGTGTCGTCATTGGTTCTACGTTGTTGTTGTTCTGGTAATAGTAGCTGCTGCTGCTGCTGCTGCTTCTTCTTGGCGTTTTGCATAGCAGCGGCGGCCATGCGAAGGCGTCACCCGTCAGCAAACACCTTTTGTTATTACATATGGTCGGTATCATCTAAGAGCAGATGTATTACGATAAAAAAATACTAACTAAAGATAGTTAGTACAAGTTAGCACTAACTTGAGTACCACATGACTGCTAGTCTATGGGGCGTACACTACTGGGACGAACATCACTCAATTAAGGCCTAGTTGCAAGTGTTCTACTTGGCTGATTAAATTAGTGTTTTGCATTTTATATTTAAACAAATTGGACTGACTAAGTTTTAGTAAAATGGAGCATGTTTAGTATAGATTAAAATATAAATCATTAAATCGTAATTTAAGATTATATTAATTATAAATGAGAAATTACTGAAACTGAAGAAATAGATTTATACTTATATAATAAAATAGAATTTTAAATAGATTCTTTAGGGAAGATTTTTAATAAGATCTTTACATGCTATATTCTACAATTAACCACTAAATATTAAGGAAATTAAAATAAATAAACTATAAATTATAATGAGTAATGAGTAGAATAATAAGCTGTTCTTTGAAAATTTTGATTGTAAGTTATTCGAAGAACACTTTCTTTATAAAGTTCTTTAAAAAATTTCATATTTTTCGTAGAATAAAATTTGTTCAAATTATAATATGAAGGACTTTTCTATTTAATAGTTCTTTGTCTTTATAGACCGATTATTATTGTAAAATTCATTTAAAAAATGTAAGAAAATAATACAGAGAATATAAAATTCAGTTTAAATACTTTTCCGATTCAGTTTGTATTCAGATAATACGATAAATAAATTTTAAAATAATCAATAAAATCCGAAAATTATTTACGAGAATACAAAAATATAAATAATATTTTTCTGTAAGAATTCAGGATGTAAAAAACATAAAATAATATTTTTTACTTTTAATTGGCTATAAAATACTTTAAAATGTCCTTAAATTATGACATTCTGAATTTAAGTATCCTTTATCTATCTCACCTTAAATGTGCTAATATTCCTCAAATAAAAAATATAAAAAAATTAACACGTTATTTTCAGTTTAGCAAAAACTCTTATATCCTTACCCTTAACTAACTGCTAATCAAATGACCTTGAAATAATAACCAAAATGTTAACAGAACAAATATGTAAGTTGTTAAATAAGCGATATAAAAACAAAAAAACAAGAAAACAAAAGAAAACAAAATATAATAAATATAAAAAAAAAATACGAGAAGCACGTGCTCAGGCCGAATGCCAGAAGAGTTTATTGTGCCATCAACTAAAGGAGCAAATAAAATTTTATTACCACTATAAATTTCAGCACTTGAAGCGGACCAAACGGAGCAAATGCAGACGCGTCAGCAGGTTGCTCTCCAGTTGCGACCACGTCTGTGTTGGCTTGGCCAGAGTCTGAGTCTCAGTCTCAGTCTGGTGCTGAGGATAAGCCCACGCGATTTAGCGACGGTGTTGCATAAAGGCGAATGAGCGTAAGAGGCAACACAGTGAACAAGACGGAAGCGGCAAGGGCAACAGAGAAATATAAAGAGAAAGAGAGAGAACTGGACGTAGCAGCAAAGGCCTGCATTTTTCTCACATTTATCTTATTTTTTTTCTTTTTCCCGAGTGCTGCGTTTTATTGCGATTGGAAATTGAGCTTGTCAACGGCAACGGCGACGCTTGGCTAGTTCGGCTATCAACGGGGACGCAAGGAGACGAGCTATGAAAGCCAAAGTGGCCAACAGCTGGCGCGAGTTTTAGGCGCGCGCGCGCGAGCGAGCCCTTCGCTGCTGATAATAAAAATGTCAGCCGCTTGACGATTGCCGGTTCATAAATAAAAGTTTTGCATTTGAATTGGAAATTCAATATTGGGCATAAGGAAGAGAAGCAAGTAAAAGACTTAAAGAGCAAAGAGTATGAAATGATAACACAGACAGGGCTCTTACGAGGCACTCGGTCTAAATTTAGAGGTAAACGAGACGCATTTCTTACATTTAATTGGCCACTATTTAGCATTCACTAATGGACATTGCTCAGTGTGAAGCACCTGCGGAAAGTCCAACTCAAAGCCAATTGGGAATATGATGATGTACTCTGCTTCTTACCTGCCTTACTGGACACTAAACATGAACACAAAACATTCAAGTACACAAAACAACAAACTGATAATAAATCTAATTGACACATTTGCTCCACAGTCACAGACTCTCTTCATATATACATATATATATCGTTATTCCCTGAGGAATTGACATGACTCCAAAAGCCAATCGACCAATAATATGTGAGTGCGTGCAATTAAAACTGCACTGCATTGCTAATGATCGTCGGCAATGGGAATCGGAATCAAAATGGGAATGGGAACGGGAACAGGAACAGGACAACCCATCGATCAGACATTCAGCCAGTCAGTCAGTCAGTCAGTTAACAATCGATTGTTGCCATCGCTGTTGTAATTATGCCTAAAAAGTTGACAATCTACACACAGAAAAATACATAAATTTGCTATCATATCGAATCATCCCATCCAACATGGCACTTGCCTCAGTTCACAGTGTTGTCACGATATATTTTTGTAACAGTATAAATACGACGAAAGATGATTGAATTAAAGTTATTAAAAAACTAATTTCAATATCTTTTAATATAAAATATCATCAATAAAAGTCATATAAAAATGACATAGATTTCGCATAGAGGACATCCAGTCTCTGGAGACAAGAAATCGATAAATATAATAATTTATTTGTTATATGAATAACCTGACAGATTTATATTAAAAATATATAAATACATAACAAAATAAATAAAAATTAAAATTGTATTTACAATTTTAGAAATATATTCGGAATATTAAAAATCCTATCGATTAAAAAATTAAATTAATCAATTTATGAAATACGAGTAATCGATAATTGACATTAAATATTATATTGGAATATTATCGGTATATGCTGAGAGAAAAAAAGCTAAACTGACAACACTTAAAGCCATTCAATTTTAACATTTGTTGCATCGTTGCAACAATCGATCAATCTTTTGGCTCATTGCCCGTTGTGATAACGCGCCAGGGTACCGCTTAGTCAGATCGTCAAGTGGATGCGCCCGCTGATCTGCTCCTTGGTGCCTGTGTGCTGTCTGTACTGTCCACACTCGCATCCGCGTTGGACTTCATCTGTTTGCCATTGTTGATTGGCAGGCTGACTAGCTTGGCTGGTTGGCTATTGGAAATTGATTGGCAACAACATGGCCAGCTCTGGTTGTTGTCCTCCATCAGTGTTGTAATGAGAAATGCCTTCATTACAAGCCACAATGCGTTAAAGCAATGCACGCATGCGCATTGCCAAGACACAGGCACAAGCACAGATACAGTCTCAGACGTAACAAGCAATCACGCACGCAGCAATAGCTCACGCACGCAATGTAGCAAACAGAATTTATCAACGTTTGTTGTTGTTGTTAAGTGCAAATGCGAACGTTTGTTGTCTGCTTAAGTTTTATTTCTCTTGTTTTGTTTTTTGTTGATTTTTATTTTTTTTTTGCTCTTATAATGAGCAAGTTACCCTTGCTACATTAGCCTCCTCTTGTATCCACATTCTTGTCAACTGCTACGACAATATTGTGCCACAATTGAATTGTTAAGTGCGTTTGAGGCCAGCACAAAAAAAAATCTACAACAAGAGACACCATTCCAACGGAGGGGCCACAAAAGCTACCTTCTGATAGCAGCTCCCCACAACAGAGCAGAGTACTAGTAGCTCTCGTTCCCATTTCGCGATTGCGTGTGAAAATTATAATTTTTCGTGTGCAGTTGCGACCAGCCAAGTGACCAGCGACAAAAGAGAGACTTAAGCTTTAGCAAAAAATAAAAAAAATCACAAAAAAATAAACATTGTCAACAATTTGCAAGTGTTTGGCTTTTGACTTTATTTTGCGTTTCGGGTTTTTTTGTTTTTTTGGTCGCAGTTTCTCTGTTTATGTTTTTTTTTAAGTGTTAATTAAATTTCATTTTATTGCACAAACGAAAGTGAACATATTTTATTATTATATTTCTTAGTCTTTTAGTTAATGTTGTACATTAAATCTAAAGCAGAAACCATAAATAACACAATTTATGCTTTAAATTATGGCTTAAAAACAAGCCAAAATTAATGGACAGCACAAGCGAAATTGAAGTTCTGTTGAAATTGTTGAAATCTTGTTCGTATTATGCAAAAGGTTAAAGGTAAGTTTGCTTATAACAAAAAAAATATTATGTTTTTCTGAAGAAAAATATATTATTTCTTTCTATTTTCTAATAACAACCAAACTACAAATTCTATGACTTTCACTATAAAATGAATGTTTCTCTTATTATATCTTTAATATACTCGACACCAATAAGAAGAAAATAAAGAAAAAAAATTTCGTTGAATTTGTAGTTCTTTATAAGTAATATTGTAAAAGTGGAAAGGTTTTCAAACATCAATATATTATTTTATATTATTTTGAGATGCTGTTATTATTTTTAAAAATTTAATTATTTTTTATAAAATGCAAATACCATTTTTTTTAAAATTTATTTTTTCAAGGTATCCGGAGTATTCTCATGACTCAAATAAAATTGATAAAATAGTTTGAAATATTTAATTTTTAATTATTTTTTTGGATTTATTTATAAATTTAATTAAAATTTTCTTATATTTCTTATATTTCATGTTCGGATAGAAAGATGTTGAGATAATAAAACAAAAAATTATATTTTATTTGTTTAAAACTAAGTAAAATATTTGAAATCGGTTTCTTTGATTCTTAAGATAAAAGAAAACTTATAAATTCTATATCTTCATGCTTAATTTTTACACGTATTCGTATAATACATATTTCTCGACTAATTTTAAAATCAACTCCATTTCTATCTATAGTAAACAATAGATGGCTAAAACAAAATACCACAAAAAAAATTTTTTTTGGCAGATAACAGGAAAAACGTTTAGGAACCTGGTCAACAAAGACTCCCCACGGAGTACACAAAATCAGCGGGATATAAGGTGAAAGTTGGCCATTGCATAAGAACAACCAAAACTGAAAAATATGCAATTGTTTCATAGTTTTCCACAAAAACGAAAAACCAAATTGCGTAAGACACTGTCAAGGTTTCGAGCTCTGTGTGACCGGCAGGTGCTCCTAGTACACGTATCGTACCTGAATGATAGTACAGGCCGTGAAATTGAAACAAACTCTGTTCAAAAATAGAGCAATTAACCTTGTCGATGTGACAGACGAGTATCTTTAGGCTGAAAATTAAATAGCCACGTTTGTAATTCATTTCGGTTTTTTTTTCTTTTCGGATTACCTAATTGTCAGTTAGTATCTGCGATTACCGAACCGTGGTCAACAAAAAAACAAAAAAAAAAAAATGTCATAAAACACAACACGTCAGCAGTTAAATACATTTTAATTTAATTAGACTCAATTAATTTATAATCAAAAAACAAAAAAACAATCTGAAATTTAAGTATATAAAGGCAATGACGTCTTTAAATTGTAATTCCCAAACAAAAAGTTATAACCCAAAAAGGGTTTTTTTTATTATAAAACAAATTTTATTTATATTGATTGTAAGCAATTAATAGCACTTTACCAATCTAAAAAGAGTTTATTCGTTTAATATTCTGATAATAATAGTTATTCGTATAACTTTGGCCCTATTAACAATATTATCATTATAATCATCATCATCATTTGTAGAGCCATCTGCCATTGTCATTGCTGCTCCATTTCTACTCGTACGTATTTACTTATTCAAATCGTTGAGATTTTTCCCCCACTTTTGGCCTCATCGACCATTTCATTTCCATTTTCTCCCATCGCATGTTTGAGTCTGTGTCCCTGGTATACCCAATGTCCCACCACTCCGGCTGTCTTAGTGTGTCTCTATCCCTGTCCTATTCAACTTGCCGCCTGACACTTCTCTGACAGCGACAGGCCATGAGCAAAACTTTTGTTCTATATATTTTTATTCTTATTTTTATATACATATATGTACATATATAGTATATAGTATATGTACATGAGCATGCCAGGCAAAGCCAAGTTGCAAAAATGCTAAAAACAAAAAAAATACGTAAAGAGTCGCCCCAGAGCCAGTGAATGTCATGACAGGCTCAGTGACTTCGGGACCCGGCCAAACTGAATTGCTGACTAACAGCCCTGTCGCGAAATATGAGTCCATTTCAGCGTAAGATACACAGCAGCACCAGCACCAGCATCAGCAGATACATATATACATAGATACTTGGTGAAAGGGATATTGCCGACGGCTGACTGGCTATATTATTGCCCTGGGGCTATATAATCCCACACAATCATACATATGTATGTGTGTACATACTTTGGTCCCACTGTGCGCACGTGCTTAAATACTTTGGCCAAGAGCAGCAAGCACTAGAACAATACGACTAAGTAAGCTAAGGCAGTGCTAGCAAAATGAGAGAATACGTTTCAGGATGTGACACAAAATGCCGCCATCGTCGTCGCTGTCATCATTGTCTGCTTTAAAGATTACACAAAATATTTGTAAAAATACAAAACACAACAACAAGTCAGTGGCATCAGGACGGGCGAGTTGGTAAAATCGTTTGTATGGGGGGCTTGGAGGTTGGGCTATACAAAAAATAAACTCACAGCTTTACAGAAATAACAAACTGCGGAGGCAGCAGCAGCAGCAGCAACAGCAACAAAACGAAAATCAAAGAAAACAAGCAAAAGAAAAAAAAAACACATGCACACACACACAAAATATTTACAAAATATTTTCCACTTCAACGAAATGGAAAACGCGACCGCCCCAGTCGCAATTGCTCCCTCTGACCACCCTACCCGCTTCCTGCATACACTTGTTACACTTGAACAAAAAAGTGCATACTAAATATAAATATGTTTGCATTTAATTTCAATAAGTGAGATTATCATACAATACTGTTTGTATTACCAACAAAAAAAATTATTTTAAATATGAAATATAAATCCACTGAAAAGATGAAGAATATTTTGATATTATTTTTGTCTAAGTCTGTCTTTTCAACTGAATAACTGAATAATCATAATTAATAGTTCTTTTCGTTTTTCAATTATTGGTTTTTACTTTAAATCAAAAGAGTTTTCATATTATTTATATCCGTTTGTAATATTTAGACTTATTCTCCTCCATCAAAGAAAAGGAAATTATAAATACTAGAATTATATTTAAATCAATAAATAAATATTTTTGTAACATTTAATTTTTCCATAATATAAAATCATTATTTTTAATTAAATATGTTTTTAAATTTGGATTAAGAAATTGAGAATGTTATTAAGTTTCTTTTTTTTTCAGTGTATTATTCTTGCTGTTGCTATTGCCGTGACACGACTTGAGTTGACTTGGCTTTTGTCTGTACCGCTGTCCCAGCGTCTATATCCCCGTCCCACGTCCATTAGGTTGCCATGTCAGTTCGTCTTTCCGTCTGGCAATGGCTCGTTGGCTCCGTCTCGGGCGCGCCCGCGTCGGCGTCGGCGCCGCCGCCGCCTGCCAACGACAAAAAGAAAACGCAGCGCAGCGTGAAATGCCTCGGGAGCAACACCAGCAACAGCAACAGCACTAACACAACAACAATGCAAATCAAATGCGCGCCAAAAACAAATTGCAAACTGAACTTGACTGAGAAATCAGCTGCAGCAGCAGCAGCGACAACAACAAAAATAATTTCGTACACAAATATGTATCTGTATCTGTACCTGCCACTGCAACTAGCTATATCTTTAGCCTCATAAAGCGCTCTCTTAAGTGAATTGTGTGAAAAAAATATAAAAAAGGCAAATTGGTATTAAACTGCACAATTCATAAATGTATCTTTATAAAGCATCTTTGTGTTGTTTTTTAATTGATTCCAACTGCGCTCTGACCCACAAAACAACAGAATAATTATTTTGAGCGCCATTTGTTGAGGAAATTTTTATTAAAGTTGATTCAATATTATATATTAGAATCAGGGATCGCATATTATAATTATTTTTTCTTTCTTTTTTCTCATAGTAAGATGATCTAGTCAAGTGAGCTTGACGACGAGATACCTTGATGCAAACTCCAAAGTAGCTGTAACTTGGTCAGATGCATAGATTATTGTCTAACTGGACTCGGAGACGTCTTCTTCTATGTATATTATAAACAATAATACACTTTTCTTCCCTTTTTTTAAAAGGCATCAAGGCATAAAAGTGCCCTACTTAGAGTAGGTTTCGAATAAATTAAATTGATCTCAATCTTAACTATTTTCTTTGTCAAAATCTAAAGATAAAACTGTATATTTACCTGCATAATATCGTTAAAAATTGTACCAAAATAATATAGCTCTTTTAATTATAATAATAACATTAAATTTAGAATGAGCTTATTATTTAAATATTTTAATAGGAATGTTCACATTTTAGTGTCAACATTTTTGCATTTAAATAGTATAAGAATAATATTTTGTTTTATTTTTATGTAAATTTACGGAAAAACTTATCTAATTAAAGTGCGAGTACTTTTAAGAGTGAAGACATTTTCAAAGTTTCATTTTGAGTGTCAGAAGAGAGAGAGAGAGAGAGAGCTTTGCTGCTGCTATCTATGCTAATGTGTGCCAGAGCCTTGTATGGCCCCAAATCCCTTTTAGAGGACAAGCTCATTGCCCTCTGGAGAGTGATTCTCTCACCTCCTTAGCAGACTCTCTCTCGCTCGCTCTCATTCTTTCTCTCTTTGTCTATGCTCTATGATATGATAATTATACAGTGCCCACAAAAAAGCAAACACAAAATGTAAAATTCATATGCAAACAGCCGTAAAAGTTCAACACGGCAGGATATCAGAGAATGGGACAGAGTTGGGAGTGGAACGACAACGACAACTACAAGTCAAAATATAAAATGGAAAATGTGTGAATATTTCATTTGGTTTACCAACAAAAACACACACAAAAAAAAAAGAAAAAAAGAAAAATGAAATAACAAAAGCTTCGAGCTGCCACATGTGGCAACAACAAGAATAACAACAACGCACACGTCAATGTTAATTTAGTCAACGCCACAAAAACAACAAACACACAAATGAAACAATTCCATTGGGCATTGTTGTTGTTGCCCCTCAATCCCTTTATCCCTTTATTTTTATTTTGTTGGTTGGTTGGTTGGTTGGTGTCCTGTCCCCGATTTCACATGTGCTTCTATGTCAACTTTCATGAAATTAGTTGGCAACATGACGAGCTGCCAGTGTTGCCGCCACAAACACGCCCATTAGCAAGCGTCGGGAATCGCATAATTTTGCCTAACAGAGGACCATGAAGCATTGGCAAGGGGTAGCCTGATGGGGGTTACAGTGGGCTTATGCCTAATGTGCAGCTGACACCTTGCCAAAGTAGTTTTCGCTGTTGCTCTGCGCGGTTAATTCACAGAGCCCAAAAAACGCGTTGGTCCCATTGGGCATACATATACATATATGTAAGTACATACAGCCAACGAAATGAAAAGGCCGTTGGCGCCGCATGCCTCCTGCCTCCTATTCCTGCCACATTCTTTCTCTTTCTTCTCCCTGTCTCTCCAAACATTTCTTTTCTTTTGCACGTGTTGCAACTGCCGCAGCGGCCACCAACGCTGACGCTAATGCCGCAAAATGTTGGCTGGCAACGGTTGGCGTTGGCGTTGCCAGCTAATTAAAAAAATTTCACTCACCTCTACCCTTACCCCAGCTAACAACATATACCTCTGCGCTGCTCCCTGGAGCCATTTAGTTTAATTATTACAAATGGGTGAGCACTAAAAACAAAAAATGCAAAAATACTATTTACCAAAAAATGCGCTTACAACTTAATTAAAATTAATTAAATTGCCATTTAAATGGCCAGCAAACTTGCTAACTGATTAAATATGCAAATCAGTTAATAGAAATATTAAATAGATAAAAAAATAGAAAAAACTTTAAATAAAATGCCATAAAACTATTTAAAATAATTTAAGTAGAACAAACTGATAAAATGATGAGATAATTGTGTTAAGAAATTTGTTTAAATTTAATAAATAGTCAAATGTGCTCGATTACGAGATACCCCAACTACTTAGTCTTTGCTGTCGCTAGCGCCATGCAACGTCTAATGACAAATCTATTTTCTTTATAAAACTTGCAATTTTGTTCCGATGAATATCAAATTGGAACAATAGATCAATATTACGATAATCATTATCTATCTATCATTATCTTCAATGTCACAGGTGAACAATTTCTCCAGTTTTTTTGAGTTTTTTTATTTTGATCTAAAATTTTTTGCTGCAGCTCGATCAGTCGTAATGTTAGAAGTAAACATTGTGAGTTTTAAACGGTATTAACAATGCATTAATTTTAAACAATTCCGATTATTTTCAAAAAATAATATTGTGCACACTTTTGAGGAAAAAAAAAAAAAAGAAAGACTTCCGGACAAATATTCTCGAATAGGAAAAAAACCTCTAAATGACCTACTAATTATTAGATAAGAGATAAAATTCTTTTATCGTGAACTAAAATATTTATCACCAATAAATCTTAAGAATGTTTAAAACATCATTTACTTAAATCTTTATTAGGTAATCGGAACAGAAATATAAAAAAAAATTGTTCTATGTATAATTATTAAGTTCTTTCCCATAAAATATATATTTTTCTTTATGAAATTTTGACAGCTTCTTATGCCAATCAGCAGCGACAACCCTGTTAACTGAAGTAGAACATTTGTGCTGTCTAGAAAATCTGTTTACTGCCATTCAACTTTAATCGTGGTAATAAACGCCAGAAAAATAAACATTCAACTCGAACCCGAACCAAACTAAAGCAAAGACCCGAATTTCAATTCCAAGCACCATCTAACCTCATTTTCTATGCGAAACGCAGCTGTTTAATCGATAAAAACATTTTAGTTGCAATTTGGCTATCGGTTTTTGTGTTTTTCTGTTTTTATTTTTGTGGGACAGTGGCTAAAACTACTTGTAGTAGATACAATATGCTCGTTGGCCCTGGCCAGTGAGTTGTCCCCACATTAGATACAGATACACAGATTTAGTTGTATGCCCACGGGAGTAGTCAATGTTCAATCGTTCCATGTGTGCTCTGAGTGTCTATGTGTGTGGGTTGTGATAAAACCATTTTCCAGGCAGGCAATGCCATTACCAACGCAACAAGCTAAGAAGCTGTTGGCAACCCTAGTCATTGGGCTGAACCGATAAAAGCTGAGACCTTCAGTCCAGCTGGCCAGTTTAACCATATGGATGAAAAAATAAACTAAAATTGGCATTAAGAACATCGTAATCGCAGTTCCCTCACATACGACTACAT
>JBANCX010000109.1:5571-30143 GCA_037040065.1 Dettopsomyia nigrovittata
TTGAAATAATGATTATTATTTGAAAGAAGAAGAAAAGCTTTCTATTCGTTGGCTATAAAATGAAATACAATTGTTTGCTAACTTCACCTAAAATCATAGTCATTGGGAT
Source organism: Dettopsomyia nigrovittata (assembly GCA_037040065.1). Taxonomy (NCBI): domain Eukaryota; kingdom Metazoa; phylum Arthropoda; class Insecta; order Diptera; family Drosophilidae; genus Dettopsomyia; species Dettopsomyia nigrovittata. Next base: position 5,681 of record JBANCX010000109.1, read on the forward strand.
TGGAATATTTTTTTTTGGGTAATGCATGTAGCCCAATTAATTGCACAAAATAATTCTAAATTCTTTATTTTTATTTAATTTAGCTTGCAAACTAAATTAAAAAATGTATCGACAATGGTTTGACTTAAACAGCTGCTTTTCAGTATTTTTTAGTTCAGGCAAAATTTATTCATTAACATTAAAGCCCAGTGTACAGGCATTTGTTTTGATTAGTTATCGCCGTATATTGCTTATTTACTTTTCATTCGATTAGAAAAAGCTTTTATGCACAATGTAGAGCTTATCAGCTTGGCAACTTGGTAACCCAAACACATTATAAATACCATGCAGTAGATTGTTTAATGGATCTCAATGAAAATATCAATATTTACTAATGTTTATCAATATTTGCAGTACGTACACACGACTACGATTATCCCGAATCGGAAATGGACGAGCGGGAGAGTCTATATTTTGATACGATCTCGTTGGCTGATTCGGAGGCGGCTGCGGTGGCTGCAGCGCATCGAAAATCGTTGTCACAGTCAAGAAATACTATTTATCACTCGGCGGTGGATTTGGCAGGTGATGAGACAAGGAACAGCTTAAGATTGGGCGCTGGTGCCGGTTTGGATCATATGCGTATGGCCTGGCAGCCAGGATATCGACAATCAACGGCTTTGGAGCATTTAAATGGCGTTACCGATGATCATACGGATGCGGCTATAGCGGCTCAAGTGATTGCATTGCAAAATGGAAGGACACATTTGCCCACCGGCATTGGCGTTGGCGTTGGTGGTGGCTTCGGTTATACCAGTTCCGTTGGAGGAGATGGAGCCGATGATGAGGTCTCTAGACGTCTCTTAAGACAAAGTAGCACAGTTTCGAATAAAGATAAGAAATTGCCAATTACATACTCCCAGTGGAAATTGAGGGTAATCAACCGTAACCAACATACGTTCAAAACAAATGATAAACAAGAAGCACAATGCATTTAGAACTATATCAAGCAATACGAGAAGCCTTCAATACTATACAAAATATCATGAATTTTCCTATTTTATACTATGCAGCATCAGTTTTCTGTCTCTGTCTCTGTCTCTCATATCATATTACATATATTCATACATCCCAATAGAAAACACTATATAAACCCAATTCTAGGAATGCATATTGTAAACATACAAAGTAATACAGTTTGTGAAGACTGGTCTATATAAATTGTTGATTCCATTTCATATTAATGCTACACTATGTGTAGACCTCAATATTCTCTATAACCTGGATTACTTTTTTATTGGATTACAAAAAGTATCCAATGTATTCATAAAGAAGGGTTAATTCTAGTGATTTCTATTTAATACTACATCAATAATTTACTCTAATAATATGCACGAGCTGCAGTGTTCCTATGAGAACAAATCATTCACTTGCTTTCAATTTCATTTTCATTTCATTATACTTTTGTTGTGGTTGCACATTTGTCTTCGTTTCGCTTTAACTGCATCTATTCAATATATATAATATACAAAATTATATTATATGATAACAATTAATTAATTAATTAATTAATTTCTGCATATTGAATTATTGATTTGAAACAGCACACAACATGTTCACGCATTTGATTTTGTCTTGTTATGCCTACCGTTTTTCACTGTTTTTCTTTTCTCTTTTTTCTCTCTTTTTCAATAGTTTGCTTGCGGGAATGGGTAATGGCAATTTTTTAGTACATACATATAATACAATATAATATTATAATTTGTATGTTTAGTAATTAAATTAGTTAAAGTACATACATATGAACATATGAAATCAAAGTATTTATGAGAAAGTGCGTTATGCGTTAAAATATGCCTCGGTTTAATGCCAGTTTTAACACAAATCTAGAATATTTGTATACTATAGAAAGTCATTAAAAAGAATCCTCAGATTCTCATAGAAAAAAACAATTTTAAAAAATCAAGTCTAAATTAGGAATATTAGGAATGCAATTCTCAGTAAATTCGAATTCAATATTTGATTAATTCAGCTTATCAGACATATTTATTCTGGATTTTATGAAAAAAAGGAATTCTTTGTTACTTGTATTAAGTTGAAACATTTATGTGTAATAACTAAACACAACTAAATACAAGCCAATAACATACAGGATATATGTTGTATGTATAGCATATATAATGATAAACAAGTTATTGTTGTTGTACAAATGAAGTTGTTGATGCACATATATGTCTGGATGTGTTCACATACAATATTGCAGCTGTTCAAACAAATGCAATTTGAAACTAAATTCCTTTATTGTAAACATGATATCGCAAACATTTGCCTTATAGTATATTTTCGATAAGAAATCAAGCCTGTAGTAGAGCTTTCAATTCAGTTTAAATCATATTAATCTACAAGACGGTTGAAAAGCATGTCTCGCTGGGCTTTCGGTAATGCATTTAACGCGACTTTCAGACAAATCGACTTTTTTGGTGATTTGGTGGGTGAAAAGTTGGATAGTTGTTTAAAGGTATTGGCACCTGCTTGGCACATACACAGTGTTTGAGTTTTTATGTTCAATTGCGTACATAATTGTACATATGTATTATGTATATGTATTATTGTATTTATATACATATAATTATGTTATGTTATGCTCGCATCTTTTATATGTACATTTACTATATTCTATATATATATATATAGAATATATATTTATATATATATATATATATTTATATATATTTGTTTATATTGTAAACTAATTGATCTAATATCCATTTCATCGCAGACGTATCGACGATTTAATGATGGAAAGCGTAGCATTGATTTTGTTCTGGCGTACAATGGTGAGGAATCGAGCACTGATGCGGCTAACAAACGCAAGATCTTTGAGGAGAATCTAACGCGTGAGGGCCTGGAGCTGGAGTATTATAAAGAGCAATGGGTACATTTTGTTAAGGTGCATGCACCATTTGATGTACTCTATCGATATGCGGAAATCTTAAAGATTAAAATGCCGCTATTAACTATACCTGGCCAAGAGCAAATTATTGTCGATGATGTCCATGAGTTTAAGACATGGATAAGTCGTCGTTTTCGCAGCTTGTTTAGCTCGGTGCAGCTTAATTCAGAAAAGTTTCCCGAACGCGAACAGCGTATTCATATGGAATTCGCGTGTAAATATCTACAACTATATGACCAAAACCATCCAAACTATTTTGATGCAAGTACACGTTACTCCATCATTAACTTTATTATGCAGCGGCAACATTTTGAAAAGGGCGAAGAGAAAGCTGATAATCTTGGCATTGAAAAGCTTGTCGAGGATCAAGTCTATCTGTGCGCATACACGCTTCACGATGTAAGTGTATTGCTCATTATTAATATTCTTCATTTAATAATAAATTTTTTTTTTTAAATCCAATTTTTGTACTTTAGAATGATAAACGTCGGGATTTGCTAATAGAGTGGGCGAGATTACGTAAATGGAAGAAGTAAGTTAAATTGCTTTATGAAACATTTGTCTCTCGATAATTATGATTTCCAAAAAAATGTTGGTTCGGCTTATGCTTTAAATCGATCTCTTAACTCTTGACTTGGTAAAGTTTTTTTTAAAGCTAGGCCTGGGGATTGAATCTTGGTTCCTTCTAGTTTATCAATTGATATTTTTTAGAAATTTGAAACTTATTGATATAAAAATAATTTGAATTTTTAAAACTTATCCAATTAAGTAAATTTCATTCAAGATTTAAATTACGCATAAGAAAAAACAATACTAAATTTTAAACCTTTAAACTTTTCAGTTTCTGATTTGATTTGTTTTAGAGCAATAGGTTCGGCTAACGTTTCGGTTTTTAATATATACAAAATAAGATAGCTGGTTATGAACCGGTTCGGTTCAAGTCCATGTAAAAATATATTGTTATAGTTTATAATATAAAAAATTTAAAATGTATACCTTGGAGATCGATGGGTTCTAATTGTCCAGCAAACACTGAATTCAAAATTTCGCCATACTTATCTGTATATCTCAGTCTGCAGCCATTGGACTATATCAAGGACTACTTTGGAGCCAAGGTGGCGCTGTATTTTGCCTGGTTGGGCTTTTATACGCACATGTTGATACCGGTCAGTGTATTGGGCATACTGTTCTTTCTGTACGGCTTTGTCACGTGGAATCGTGATCCAATTAGTCAGGATATTTGCAGTGACACGGCGACTGTTATGTGTCCACAATGCGATCGGGGCTGTAGATTTTGGAACCTCAACGAAACGTGCACCTCATCTAGGTTCAACTATTTGATTGACAATGAAATGACAATGGTGTTTGCATTTGTGATGGCCATCTGGGCTGTCCTATATTTGGAGCTGTGGAAACGCTATTCGGCAGGTTTGGTGCATCGTTGGGGTCTCACTGGCTTCAATCATCATGTAGAGCATCCGCGACCACAATATTTGGAAAAAATATCCAAATCAAAGCGTCTCAGTTCAAAGTTGCAGGACGCTAAGAGCACCTTTGATCCCGATGTACCCTTCTGGAGCATCAAATTTCTGCCTAATTTTACCAGCTATAGCATAATGTTGTTGTTTGTAAGTGTTGTTGTTGTTTGTGAGAGAATAAGATCAATTGATGATTAACCTTTTTACTGTTTTTCAGATCTGCATATCAGTAATTGCTATATCGGCAATAATTATCTATCGCATGGCACAACGAGCGTCGAATAGCATTCTCGCCAACGAAGACTCAATGACATATAAGATAATGGTGTTGCCAATAACGGCTGGTATTCTTGATCTGATAGTTATCTCAATACTTGATTTGGTCTATGGCAGTCTGGCGGTTAAGCTGACCAATTACGAATATTGTCGCACCCAGACAGAATACGATGAGAGTTTGACCATTAAGAACTATGTGTTCCAATTTGTCAATTATTATTCATCGCTCTTCTATATTGCGTTCCTCAAGGGCAAGTTTGTTGGCTATCCCTCAAAATATAATCGCATTTTTAGCTTCCGCCAGGAAGAGTGCAATCCAGGTGGCTGCCTTATGGAGCTATGCATGCAACTGGTCATTATTATGGTAGGCAAACAAGCGGTCAATGCCATTGTCGAGATGCTTATACCATTCTTGATGCGTAAAGCAAGGGAGTTCAATCAAAATTATGATTGGTTTAAGCGCAATAAAGCCCAGAAATTGGTGCCATCTACCAATCAGTTTACCGAAGATTTCAATTTACTGCCCGCCGAAACTAATTCACTCTATAATGAATATCTTGAAATGGGTAAGTACATATGTTAATAAATAGTGGGAAAATCAATTCCAGTTCAAAATAACGAACATCGATTTTTTTTTTATCAATATGAATATTTACGTATTTAATATTCAAACAACGCTGTTTCAAAAAGTGAATTTGAAATGATCAGGATATCGTAAAGTAAATGTTGGTTTTTTAATTGTTTTTGAAAATCTAAAATATTATTATTAAATGAATTAATAGTTAAATTAAACATTATTATTTTTTTTTTGTATTATTTCTAGTGATTCAGTATGGTTTTATAACGTTGTTTAGCTTGGCTTTTCCATTGGCGCCACTATTGGCGCTGATCAATAATATTATTGAAGTGCGTTTGGATGCGTTCAAAATGCTGCGGTTTATGCGAAGACCCGTTGGCATGAGAGCCAGAGATATTGGTGTTTGGCATAATATAATGTCTGTTGTAACACATATTTCTGTTGGATCTAGCGTAAGTGTTGTCTAATTTGAAGTTATTTATTTAATATATATGTATATTTTTTATGATTACAGGCCATGATTATTGCATTTAGCACAAACTTTATACCGAAACTAGTCTACAATATATACCATGATGATCCAGAGTTAAATGGTTATCTGAACTTTACAATGGCTACATTTTATACAAAGGACTATAGGACGACAACGCTACTGAATGCCAGCATTCTTGCCAATGTTACGGAATGTCATTATACCGAATTTCGTAATAATCCCTGGGATCCTGATCCCTATAAGCGACCAATGATATACTGGAAGATATTGACAGCTCGTCTTGCTTTCATTGTCATCTATCAAGTATGATATATTCAATTTTTTTTCTATGGATCATTCTCTAAAAAGATTCTTCTTACAGAATATAATTACCATGCTGCAGGGTATTGTACGCTGGGCTGTGCCCGACGTTTCCGGACGACTGCTCAAGAGAATCAAGCGCGAGAATTTCCTGTTGCGAGAGCACATTATCGAATATGAGAAAGCACAGGCACAAGCACTGACACAAATACAAATGCAGCATACTGAGACGGCTGGCATCGGAGTCTCTAAGACTCTGGAACGTCAGCGCTTAAACGGAAACGATGGCGACAATGCCACAACATATGTATGAGATTAATATTTAGAATCGTGTGAAAACCAAGTGCATTTTAGTTATAAGCCTCCGAATTTTGAATTTGTTCAGGGCAGGAATTATTTAGTATAATTATGAAATACTTAGAAACATAGCTTATATACTTTTTTATATATATATGTATATATATATTTATGTATATTTCGTTTTCATTAGAATAGAAATGCCCCCAATTGTTATTATTATTATTGTTGGTTTTGTTCTGTACTTAAGTGAAATAGATGATAAACCAAAACTTTGGAAACTGTATGTCAAATGCTCAAAACAAGCAACTGAGAACAGTTGGCGGAATTAGCTGCTCCAAGAGCTTAAATATTCTCAGCTGCTGACCCGCCTCGAAGTCATATATGTATATATATACATATATAATAGTATATTTACTAAAAAAAAAAAAAGAAAAGAAAAATATTATATTTAAAATCTATAGAAAGTTGCGGCAAAATTTGCAATATTTTTTTTTTTACAAAAATCTGAAAATGAATTGCCAAATAAAAAAGTGTTCGTAAAAAAAACGCGACTGATTGCAAACACACAAACACTCGAAATTAGAATACACGCGTGTGTGTAGCCATAACTACTAAATGCATAAGTACAGATTGTATAAAACAAAGCTAAATACACACGCGCACACACACAGATTAGAGAGATCCTTAAGCGAACTTGGCATAATTTTTTTTCTTTTGTATCGTGCCGAATTTATTAAGGATTAAAAAAAATATAATAAATATATGTTAAATGCTTTTATACTAAGCACGTCCAAAGTCCACGGCAAACAATTATCTAATCATTTGATCTAAAAATCATCTTTTGTACCTTGTCGACGCAAAATCAAAAAAAAAAAAGCAAAAACAAAATGAAACACATACAAATTATAAACCAAACTAATGAAATGCGTATGCTTAGCATGGCATATACATGTATACATACATATATGTATATTTAAACACTAATAAACAATCCAATGTACCTTACAAAACTATACTATATGTATACATCATATACTACCTACTCTACCTATAGTACTACATATGTTGCTACAAACTAATTATGTTTAGTTTAGTTGTAAGTTCTTGAGTTTTTCTCGTTACTTGCAAATATCGTTTGGTATTTTGTATCGTATGTACGCCAAGCACTTACTCGCAGCATATGTACGTATGTATGTATGTATGTTCAGATGTACAATGTATAAAGAAAGCAACAAAGCAAAAATTCTAATCACAATACAATCTAAATAATATATATATTTTTATTATTTTGATAAACATATTTTTACTATATATACAAAAAAATGTATTGTTGCTGAATGATCTAACAATGTTCTGAAAAACAAAAAGAAAAAAATTATATTATTATTATTATAAATATACATACAGTGTATTTACACACGGCAACAAAATGAATAGAAAAAAAACCATAGAAAATACAAAATTTATTATAGTGAACATTTAAAATGAAAAACAATATTAAATTGGTTGATTTAATGAATAAAATAAATTGAAATATATATTTGAAGTATTATTTTTATTAACAGATTAGCGAGTTCGATTTAAAATATAATAATAGAGTAAATCTAATGTTATTTATCCAGGTAGAGCTGCTGGGTCGATAGTTGCTCGTCGATGTACTTTGTAAATTTGTTGTGTTTTATTTCGAATTTTATTGAACGATTTATGAAAATATGTAATAAATTAGACCAAATTAATGTTGTATACATATGTATATGGTATGTATGTATGTACATAATTAAATGTCTTAAAAACAATTTGATGTATGTACATTAATAAAACACCATAATGTTGGCCAGTTTGTATTTGAGTTGATATGATTTCATTTCTCTGTTGATCAGTGTACATGATGTATTGATGTAGGTATGGTATGTTATGTGTGTGTGTGTGTGCGTGTGCGTGTGCGAGTGTGTTTGTGTGCATAATTAATTATGAATAAAAAAAAAATTAAAATTTTTTTTTCTTTTTTTGTTTTTCTTTTTTTGTAACGAAGAGAAACAAAGCTTGGTGCAGGAACCAAATTCTAATTTGCTTCTTCTATTTTTTGTTGTTATCATCTTCCTATGTACTATGTTTGCATGTATGTATGTATGTATGTATGTAATGTGTGTAATGTGTGTAATTCAGCCATTTTGCTGATGCGTATACGTAATTATTTAAATTGACCATTTATTGGTCCTTTGGTCATCCCATTGGCGCCCTTGCCAGAAGTTGACCTAGCCCCTTGTATAATCTCGGCCATGCTGCATGAGGGATATGACCGATCATTTGATGAATTTTGATTAATCGGTTGCGACAAAATTGAATGATTTGTGGTGCTGCTGCGACGCTTTCCACCCAAATATGTAGCACCAAAGAGTTGAATATTCGGATTCTTAAGATGGTGCAGCCCAGCATGTCCGATTTTATTGCCATTTGGGTTGGCACCATCATTGAAGAAGCCCACATAAAGTACGAAGTTATTTGCCTGTGGTATGGTATGAACAAGTCCATAATGTTTGCTCAAAAAGGCCAATAGTTTATCAGATGGACGATCCACTGAGCATTTGACTGGAATCCATTGTTCCTCTTTCAACATTGCCTCGAACAATTGTTTACCCAAGCCGGCACGCTGGCGTGACTCATGTACGTAAAAGTCTAAAATCGATGGTGAATGATCCATTTGATGTGTTTGACCCTTCTCATCAAATAAATATAGATTTTTGGTGCCCACCTTGAGCAGTCCGATAACAACGCCATTTTGACCAGCCTCAGTATCCGCTAGCAGATAAACGGTCTGATTGTTAGACACCCGTAGCCGTTGAGCAGTGGTCACCGGTTGATTAAGCCCCTGTGCAATAGCCGACAGCTCGCCCAAATGATTGATTATATTTGTTAATTTAGCGCTGGCCTCTAGACATTGATTGCGATCTCCTTCAAAGTTGTATGGTAATAGATCAGATGTCACCCTAATGATTGGCTGCGGAAACAGCGGCTTTATATCAAAACAGAAGTCCACCATTATTAGGGCTGATCGGCACTATTTTATTGATTTATATAGAATATATAATTGCTTGAAATTGTGGTGATTATGATTGATAAATTGTTTGTGTGATATTTTTATTATGTTATGATTTCCAATTTTTTATATCTGGCCCAAAAAAAAAAATTTATTTCTAAATTTCCTTTATACTTCACTTAACACCAATTTTTTAGTTCCCCCAAATACGATTTGTTTTTTGTTTATTTCTAGTCCTATCCGCCAGCCGAGATTTTGAAAATTTAAACAAATTCAAATCGAATCATTATAATCGCTCTAAAAACACATTTGATCTGAAACCCTGATCTGACGTCGATGAATATTTATGTTCTAGCTTTCGTGCTTTCCGTCTTTTTCCTAGGCTCAGGCCCGCAGGCAAAAAGCCCGTGTGACTCCAGGCCCGACTCAGCCCGGCCCGTGCATATCCCTAGTTGCTAGGTCTATCAGTTTCTTTTTATGTAAATATTGAAATGAAATATTAAAAAGATCATGTTTTCGATGATGGCTTTCGATGAAAAAGTGATCAGATTTGGGTCCAATTCCGTTTTCTCAAGTTAAAAGTAATAACAAGTTATTGTGAATCGGCCCAAATCGATAGTTTTTTTCCATTAAAATGAAATTTAATTTAAAATTACATCTTTCCTATCTCGCGTCGTATCGCACTTCTGTTAATCGCGTATTATGCGCGAGGTGGCGCTTTCGTCGCGTTGTGTATGTCACACGTTAAGTGACAGTGCGTATCGGTCGGGTTGGACGGCAGGTGGCGCTTTCGTTATTTGGGATACGCGCGAAACAAGCCTTAGCCTGGTGTTGTTGGGCCACTTGGATGTGCAGCCGTTGTACAATTCTACGTCGAAATGTATATATTTTATATATGGGGAGATATCGTCTGCCTGTTACATATACTATATGTGTATAATAATAAGAATTATAATATTATATCATAAATATGTTAATAAAATTTTTGAATGACGGACAAGATGTTTGCAATATTTTTGTTTCTTAGATTATTTTTTAGTTCTTTTAAATGGAAAATAAACCAACCCCGCTACACAAGCCGTGAATTCTAGTTATTTAAAGACATGCACCTATATACTTACATACATAGGTATATATGTACATATATTGTATATTTAATGGCGTTGGTGACAAATCAATTGGAACTGAATGTGTGGCGACTGGAAGATAGATAATTGAAAACGACTGGATCAAAACAATTGAAGCATATCAAGCTGTTCCAATTTGAGCAACAGTCGTATTATAGTGATAATCAAATCGGTTGTAACTAAATTTAAATGTACATATGTATGTGAACATATATGTATATATGTATTCTAGGGTAGCTCTGGCAATTGTCTTTGGTCAGTTCGTGTTTCTCTTAGAACGCTCAGTTTTAAGTCTGTCGGCGTGTCGATTGAATGGAATTAGCATAAGTCGCAGCTGCTGAACAAACGCATTTACCATAACAAAAATATATATGTATATATAGATAAACAATACCAAAATAACAAAAAAAAAAAAAAGAAGATAAATCTGTTAGCTTTGCATCATATATTGTACATCAGTCCTATATCTGACAGACTATACGAGTAGTAGTACAATGAGCTCCGGTTCGGTAAGTAGAAAATAATGTTGCGATGCTGCTTCATCTGTTGCTTGCTGCAACTAAGCTAAATTACTAATGACAACTAATCTACTTAACTTAATATTCAATTCAATTTTCTATATTTTATTATTATTCTATACCCTATATACATATATACTTTATTTATTTATTTGTTTCTATTTGCAGCCCAAGTTTATTAAACAGTTGAGCGCTACGGAACGCGAAAACTTTTTTAATTCTTTTGATGTCGTCTTCTGTGATTGCGATGGTTTGTAGTGCTTCTGTACTATGTATTAGTATACATACATATTATATAAAATTGAAAACGTTTTAAAAAGTAACACCGTTTTTGTCGAGTTTTGTTGGAGTAGTGTTGGAAACACACACATTTTTTTTATACTAAACCTAATTTTTAACAAGTATTTGCGATAACAGCTCGTATCGTATTCAAATTTTAATGTAACTTTATCAAATTTTGTAGATAATATTCGAATATTATGTGTGTCAAATTTTTTTGAATAAGCTTGAAAAATATTAAAGTTTTGAATACAATATTACGGAATATGCCAAAATTAAGTGGTTTGTGCAAAGAAAATAAGAAATTATGAAACTTCAAGGACATAAAAATATTTATAATATTTGAAAAATGTAAATGAATTTTACTAAATCAACTTTTTAATATTGGTTAAGAAACTTTATAGTATTTTTTGTATTCTCGAAATCAGTCTGAAAGTGAATATTTGGGAAAGATTTCCTTAAAACAATTTTCCATTAAAGAACCAATTTTCCTGTTCTCAGCGGTGAGTTCTTTCCCATTTCTCTAATAGGGCTGTTTTCAGATGAATTTTTTATGAGATATTATATCCTCATTACCGATTAACGAGCCCTATACAAGACCTGATTTGTGTTTCGGATTGAAAAGTCGAAAACGTTCTATTAGACCTAGTTTTACGGCAATTTTTTTTGGGTAAATTATTCTTTAAAGCTTGAAGATATATATTCTTCTCCATTATTTGAAGTAGATTTCCAATGTCTGAAGCCGTCATATACTCGTATGTCCAAACGATTGTCAGAACGAAATTGATCGAATATTTAGCTATTTAGCAAATCTCTTGATTATGAAAGCAGCTCTTCGGTGCTTATCGACCATTTACATCATAATCTCGCAGTACATGGAACATTGTTTCTATACAACATTCCACAGCTATTTTCAAACCGATATCTTCGGATTCGGCTTATTTTTAGGACAATAATTCGCTCATTAGAGTCTATGAAGATCTCGTCGGGTGCGTTTTAACCCAATATTCTTGTGATACTGATCAAAAATATACTTTATTTAGACTTTATTGGCTATATAAGTATCAAATGGAGAGAGACAGATAGATGGTAAAAAGAGTAAACCATATAAGCAAGTATTTTTTCTATTTTTCAGGAGTTGTTTGGTATACGCTGCGTGATTTTATTCCCGGCTCAGCACAGGCAATTGCTGATCTGCAACGTCGTGGTAAACAGCTAACCTTTGTGACCAACAATAGTGTCAGTTCCGTGGAAGAGCATCTTCAGAAATTTTCGAGCCAGGCACATTTGCAAATTGACAAGGTAAGGTTCAAGGCTGCGTACCGGTTCATCGGTTGAACCAAACTGATTTATCAAAGTTATCAGTGATGTACAATAAGTGAGAATGAATGATTTTTTTTCAAAAGTAAGGCTTTGTGATGTATGTAACATCGATAGAAATTTATTTAAAATATTATTATAATCAGCAAAAAGAGGAATTCGTTTAAGTCCAAGTTTTTTATTTACTTTAAACTGTTTTTAAATTATCGGGTAACAATTGTCTTTAAAAATATTCAAGAGAAATAAAAAAATTGTTGTTATATAAAACATGAAAAATTTTGGTTATAAACAGTTTCCAGTCTTAGAAATAGGTTGATATATTGAAAGGCGTCTCTTAAAAATATCGGAAAATCGCTGTTTTTGATGCAAGTATGCCAAATAAATATAAAATATTTTGGAAAAACTTTTTAGTTTTTTTAGAGGAAAGAAAACAAACCAAAAATGGAATTAAAGTTTGATTTCACAAGTGTGAAAAACCAGGTTCAGATAAATGCATATTTCTTGTAGATTTAATAGATATATATGTATTTATGTATATATTTTGCAAATAGAAACAAATCGTACATCCGGCGCAGACCGTTTGTGATCATCTGAAATCCATTGGCTTTGACGGTCTTATATACTGTCTGGCAACGCCATCCTTCAAGCAGTTGCTGTGCGATGAAGGATTTCGTCTGTGTGAGGAGGTAAGTACATTTCCTTAAGTTAAAATCACTTGAACACTTTTGATGTACATATGTACATACGTACATCTTCCATAGCGTGAGTGCATTGTCATCAAGGGCACTGGAGATTTGCGTGAGGCGATCTTTGGTGGAGAACCTGTGCAAGCTGTCATCATTGATGTGGATTTTAATCTAACAGCAGCTAAGCTAATGCGCGCTCATGTCCAACTACAGAACCCCAAATGTCTCTTTTTGGCTGGTGCTGCTGATGCGTTGATACCCTTTGCTACTGGAGATATTATAGGTACATACATACATATATACAGAGCAATTTTGCAGCATTCTCATTGATATTGATTTCTAGGACCCGGTCCATTCATCAATGTAGTGGCCCAGTCAAGCGGACGTCAGCCGACGGTGCTAGGCAAGCCGGGAGAGGCATTGCGTGAACTATTACGTCAGCATCATTTAAATGTTCCATCGAAACGCGTACTCTTTGTGGGCGATAGCTTAGCAAGTGACATTGGCTTTGCACGGGCCAGTGGCTATCAGACGCTTTTGGTACTGACCGGCGGCAACACTCGCGAAGATGTCGCCAGCTTACCTCCTGACCATCCCCATTTGCCAAACTATGTGTGTGAATGTCTGGGCAACTTGTGTGACCAGCCTTTAGAGTAGAGTACTTGAAGCTCTTGAGGAGAAAGTTTCCGTGTTAATTTTCGAAAAATCAACATGTTAACAGTTATTTTCTTATAACCGAATCGGTTTTGACAACGATTTTTTTTAAATGGATATTTGCTTTTTTCATTATGCCACAATAAAAAAAAAGAAGATAATTTATAAATTTTATAACTTTTATTTGAATCTGTAACGATAATATTTTTAAACTAGATAAGAATTTGTATCGCACGGCTGCAATCACTAATCGACAAGATACCCGCCTTCCAGCTAAATAGATGAAAGGACCTAGAGGCTGATAAGCAGATAAATGATGTATTAAATTATATTTTTTTTCTGACAGCTATATGGTATAGTTGCCCAACTATGTTAAATATTGTATATCATATTCAAATTCATAATTTTCAAAATTAGTTAAACTTTTAATTCCAACTACGCCGGTTATATACATATAACAAGATACATATGTATATTCTGGAAATAAACATACGAAGCCTCCATACCTACATAGATCACATATTTTCCAAAATTGTTCGTTTATACTGATATACGGACATATAGACGGAGATGACTTGATCAATTAGATATTGTCGATGATCCAGAATATATATACATATATAATTTATAAAATAACACCTCTGCCTGTTACATATACATGTATATTCTATGAATAATATGAAATTATTTGAAATTTGTCATCTGAAAATTTGGCGAAATGGATAATTCTTAGAGGATATTTTGACTTTTTTCATCAAGTTTTATTAACTGGTGCTCAATAAAATGGGAAAAACAATTTTTAATCAAATAAGAAAGATCTAGTCAAGTGTGCGAGACTAAGAGATACTCGGCTCATAGCCTTTAAACGCAGATAGATTATATAAATTATATTTAATTACAAAACTAGCTAAGTTATTGAAAATGCATTGAAAACAAAAATTTAATTAAATAAATTGCTATAGAAAAATACATACATATGTATTTATATAAAAACAATACTTTGGTTTCAGAAATATTGCATTTATTTAGAATATCGATGATGTCTGTTGATGTACTGCTTGTCGCAGTCCTTAGACATGGGACTTTAGTGTAACTCCACCAAACAATTGTACAAAGTCACCCACACTATCGGCATAGTAATCGGGCAACTGATCGGGATCGGTCTCTGCCTGAAGTTGCTCCAGTGTGCAGCCACCGGACAGAACAAGCAGCGTTTGGAAACCGCACATGCGACCAAAGCGTACATCCTGGGCAAGCATATCGCCAACCATTAGTACACGGCTAGGATCACTTATGTTATGCTCCTGTTTAAGCATATTACCCAGATCATGGCTTGGCTTTCCCATTAGTGCAGGCTCCTTGCCACTGGCCTCGATCAGTATGGATGTAAAGGGTCCGGGTCCAATGATAGTTAGATCTTTTCCCACCGACAGCATTCGGTCTGTGGCACCTGCGATTAGCTTACAGTCCGGATGACGCAAGTAAAGATGAGCGCGTAGCAGCTTGGTCGATGTCAGATTGAAGTCCACATCGATGATGACTGCTCGCACTGGTTCCTTATCGAAGATGTTCCGAGCCAAATCGGTAAAACTGTCCTCAATTAAATTGTTGGGCTGCAAAGGAACAGACAATTTTTAGAGACGGTCATCATATTTCAAACCGACCGGTATCCTATACTCGAGCATACTCGACTTCTTATTTATGAGAAATCTGGATACCAATTGAATAGTGTTCCAAGTCCTAATAGTCTCTGAGGTCCTTGCGTTTATATAGATCGCAATGGACATTGAACCTGAGGTTCAGAGATATCATTATATACAATCCTACTGCATTAATATACCTTATTTCCATTTATAATACGAGGCAGGTTTAAATATCGGTTTCATTGCGGTTTTATGGTGAAATTTTTATAGTCAAATTTCTTTGTTAAAATCAGTGTACACATGTTATGAACGTATATTGCTTTGATAACAAGCATGCTCTTATAAAGTTTATATATTATTATAATATTATTGAGTACCTCAAGTGTATCAGCGAGCATGTAAAAACAGAGCTCGACCACAAGATAACCTGATCCTAACCGACTAATGCAATAGAATAAATACTAATTCATATCGTTCAGTTGCTGCGATGTCCCTAGGACAACGTCAGAAGGCGTTAGTTTAATTGTAATAGAGCTATGTATATGATGTACATACATACATACATATGTCTGATGTAAATCTTGGTTTGAAAATTGGTAAAGTTTCTCATATGACAGATATATCACATACTTGTATGATATGGAGTGGTCTGATTTAAATAGAACTTGATAAGTTGGAGTAAATATTAAATAGATTGAAAAAATTAGTCATATGACTGATTTTAGAGTCGATAATTTTGCTCCAGGGAGCTACTAGATGAGATATTTATTCGATTTTAATATTTTATATAATATCTAAAATCTTTGGTTTCACATAGACAGGGAGATGGGGATAGTATGTACATATCCCTTTCTGATATTTTCATTTTTAATTGGAGCAGGGTATTAAAATAATGGTGCTATCATGACCCATTTCTACTTACTCCATCTATAAGCTGAAAGCCAGCATTCCGCAGTAAATCTTTAAAAATTGGCGTCGCTATAATATAAATAAGTCCTTCAAATTTAATGCTTCGCAAGTAGCAGATAAGTGTCCGGGCTGGATGCCAAATGTGCTCTGGCATAACCTTCAAGCCCATGCCGGCAAAGCGTTTCACGGTGCCTTCTACAGATCGCACGCTGTTGTTTGTGACAAAGTCAAGATGCTTTCCAGCATGTTTTATCGCAAGATACCCATCGCTGGCATGGGGTATTATATAGTCCATGCTCCAGGCAACGCCATCGATATCACTATAGACCCGATCGAAAGAGTCCACAAATCGACAACGTTCTTCACTGCTTAACTTAAGAATATGTTGAGGCTTTCTATTCAACTGTTTACATTTTAAAATAAAATAAATAAAGAAACCTGATTAGATTATATACCATGGATTACGGATCAACATACAATTAAAACTTACGCTAGTCTCTGCCATGTTTGTTCAACAGTTGCTCTGCTCCACGAGGCTATCGATTGAACGAACGCCGGTGAACTGATGTGACTGACTCGACTCGGCGCATCATAAAACTATAAATTACAAATAAATATAAACAAAAACAAGTAATGGCGCTTCCTATTTGGTAGTGGTTGACTTTGAAATACCCTGTATCTTGTAACTCCAATAGAATCAAATACTTAATTGCAATCATATGATGAAACCAATTCGATTAGCATTTATTTAAAAGTTATAAGCGGAACCCTGAACAGATTTTTTTTTATACTAATAATAGTTTTCGGTAATAGAAATCCATTTTTTTTTATAAGTTTTTAAAAAAAAATTTAATGTTTTAATTAAGTTATAAGTAAAAATTACTATTTTTTTTATACGCTTATGTACCAAACCCTTAGTCCAGATATTTGCACTGGGAATTCAATAGTAGAAAATGAGCAAAAAATGTAACAATCTAGCTCTTGTTGTATGCAAATGCCATTTGTACAATTAGTGCTTAGAATTTTATGATTTAGGCCTAAGCTACATATAATTAAATTTGTATTTGTTATAAGATGTTTATCAATTAGCGTAGATTGTTGCTTATAACAAAAAATTTTGATAAAATAAAACCCATTTATGGCCATATTAACTTTCATATACAATTTTTTACTGAACTTAAATCGTTACAGGGTATAAAAACTCAAATTAACACTTTCCAGTCGCAAATAAAAACTCTGTTGCTGCCGATGATCGTAGTGTGTCGTAGACTTCGTTGGCTTCGTTAGATTCTCTATCACAACTAAAGCAATGCTAATAATGCTTATCATTCACACTCAAAAACTCACTCAGTTCTCAATTTCTCTTGCTCTCTTTCTCTGTTCCTAAATTTGCAACTGCACTCTCAACAGCTGTTACACACACATATGTACTTAATCATACATTGATACACATGAGTATGGATGTTATCATCACAAGTTCTTGGAATGCATTAGTCAGAGATTGTTAGTTAAAAAAAAACCAATCAAGTTAAGAGAGACTCATCGTGCTCAAACGATTTTAAAAAAGTTAATGTTATTTATGTATGTAAGTAAGTATGTAGGTGCATATTCTACAATTTTAATAACCACAAAATAATACTCGTGAATCCTCTTGGAATGCATTAATTATTATAATCGATATCATTATTATTATTGATAACCATTTTTCCTCTTTGCTTCTCCTTATTATAATTATATTGGATATTGCATGGAATTCTAAAAATCCTTTTCATCGCATTATATATTTCGGGTTTTCCTTTAAATTAGATTTTCTGCATAGCATTTGAGAGGTGTTATGCCCATTTGTCAATTCCGGAACCATTCCAATTTTTTTGTTTTTGTTTCCTGCCTTCATGCGTCCCACGGGTCGCGTCCCTCGTGTACCGAGTCACACGATAAGACGTGTTGGGCGGGAGGTGGGTTTCTTTGGTTCCGCGCGTAACAAGCATTGGCTTGGTGTCTTTGGGCCACTTAAACATTAAGGATGCAGTCTTTGCATTCGTTTAACGTCCACAAAACAAAAAAAATCATTGCAAAATATAAAAAAAAATAAAAGTTATTCTATTGATATTTTGATTGATCGTTCCTATGGCAGCTATAGAATATATGTAGATTCGATATTCCAAGTTTCAAATAAACTTTATCTGCGTACGTTAATAAGAGACCTGGATACAAAGTACGCTGTCTCTAGCTCTTATAGTTTTGAAGTTTGACGCGTTAATACAGACGGGCGGACAGATGGACTGAGTGACATGGCTAGATCGACTCGGCTATTGATATACTTTATGCGGTCGAAGATATCTCCTTCTACAATTTTACAAAACTAAAATACAGGGTATACAAATGCTTTTGCTTTGGCCAAACTACACACGAATCTGGATGCCTAAATTGGTCTCTCTAGCTCTTATAGTATATACACTTTATTAGGTCTGCAGGACCTACATATGTACCTGTGCTTGCTACAACTTTACTATGTATATGTTTTTGCCATTTTGTATAAGAACAATCTCTTTTTTAATACAAATGTAATTTTATTTTAATTACAGATCAATGCCGTACATATCTCTGAAAATATATAATTTCATTCATAAAAATATATATATAGCCAGCTATCAAATGGGAAGTGTTCCTACTTTTTGGTGTCCGTTTTGTTTTGTTATGATGTTGGCCTTCAGATAGGGTCCCCATTCAGAGTGTAAAAGTTATTTAATATGTTTATCAATGAACAGAGTGTACGGCATTAGTCGGGTTTTCCTCATTTATCGAGTATATATACGCCATGGGTTTATCTTTCCTGATTCAGTGGGTTAAAATTTGTACGTGTCTTGTGATGTTTTGTCAGTGTCGACATCAAAATTATATTCTGTGCCATCAGAAGTAGGTACCGGTTCAGAATTATCTGCGTCAGTAAAGTATTTCTCGACAATCTCGTATGAAAGCTTATAAACCTCAAGATTCTCATGGTTTTGTAGCTGCTCGATTTTAGAAAGTCCATCGCACTCCTCAATCAAATTGGCAATATGATCCACATGGTCTCCAGACATTCTGAGTATGTTGTTAAGACTATCGAGCACGATGATGATCACTTGGGTATCCTGACAGCTAAGGAGATTGCAAAACGGTTTAACTGCACCTTCCTGGATTAATGTAAACACTTGGTTAGGGTCTCCGTTGATTGTCAAATTGCTGAGGGCCCAGGCTGCCTCTTTCTTGGTTTGGAACTCGCCCATGTCCAAGTTTTCGATGATTTTGGGAATCAAGCCTGCCCTAATGACAGCCTGCACCTGACTCTCATTGCCGGCGGTGATGTTCGAAAGAAACCAAATAGCTTCCTTGCGTATTTTCTGCTTGGAATGCGACAGCAGTGTATTAAAATATGACAATGCATTAAGATCTAGCACATACTGTGTCTGAGCATCAGTTCCGGTTACAATATTTCCCACAGCGCGCAAAGCTGCTGCCTGCACCTTCATCTCACCGTGTGCCAACAGCGGTATCACCTTGGGCACAATTCCACATTCGATCACTAATTGGATAATGCTCTGGCCCCCATCGGTCAAATAGCTGATGGCCCAGACAGTATCAACCAAAATATGTACGTCAGTGTGATGAATGAGCACATTTAGTGCCGGTAACATTTCCTGAATTGCCGAAATTGGTGGCGGAGGATTACTGCTCCTGCACAGATTCACAATCACCCAATTAACATTACGCAAGAACGATGTGGTTACATCGGGCTTAATGAACGATAACAATGGAGTCACAACGCCCTGCCTAATGACATAATCACGCAGCACAGGCCCATCGCCAATGATATTGCCCAGAGCCCAAACAGCCTGTTCGCAGACATTCATAGCCGATGAATTAAGCAATTCAAGAAACAGTGGCACAGCTCCGGCATTAACTACTTGATTAGTTTGCTCAGAGTTTCCGGAGGCCATATTTGTTAATGCCCATGCAGCTTCAAATTGAAGTTTTGTGTTATTGTGCTGTTTCAAGCATTCTACTAGAACTGGCAATATATCGCTATTAACCAACTCATGGATCGGTGGATTCTTATCAAAAGTGAGCAATTTGCGTGCTGTTTGAACGGCGACCAACTGCTGCTCTGGATTTGTATTATCAGCGGCCGACATTGCCAGTTCCTTCAAATCAACACCCATGGCTCGCTTTTCTTCGTCATCACTGCTTATGTCCATATCGGGCACATTGCGACGTTTCGCATAAGTTTCATCGCGCTTGTTCTTGCGCAGCTCAACGCTCACTTCAGTGCGGCGACGGCGCATCTCTTCCTGATCAAGTCCTTTGTTCTTGAAGCTCGTCAAGCGATTAAGTTCCTGTGATGCCATTTTATCTGATTATTTTTGGTGTCTGTGTGAAGTGTGCGCGTGTGTGTCAAGTGCGTGTGCGTTAAGTGCGTGTGTGTGCGTTAAGTTCGTATGCGTGTGCGTAATGTGCATGTGTGTGAAATGTTAGTGTTGTGTGTGGTGTTGCAATATGTATGTATGTGTATATATTTGTGTTTATATAACTATTAATTAATTTATTATATTTAATCATTATTATTTAATAAAATGCTCACCGAAATAATAATTCTTTTCGATATTTTCAATCGTTCAAATTGTAATTTTTTTTTAATTTAACTTTTATTTTATTGGCCGACGACACTGGTTTGTAAAATTACAATGAATAGAAATTTTCTGTTGAAGCTGTCAAAACGACATAGTTTAAGTTGGCTGCAATTCGTTTAAAAGTTTTCCCTGACAGCTATGAACTCACCTCGACAAAACTGTTCCCAGGACAGTAGGCATTGAATTCGGTTGGGCCATGTGACCAGGCTTTGCAAATTCTAAAAGGTGTTATGGTAACATTGTTTTAATGATAACGAAGGAATACAAAAAAAAATGCATTTAAGCTTAAATTTTGTTATTATTTTTATATTTTAATCAATATGACGCATGGCGTTCTGGGAACAGTTTTTCGCAAGTGTGTAAAGTCAATGAATATTTAATAAATTGTCTTGGGCAACACTACAGTGTTGTTGGCAATAGTACCAAATTGTACAGTATTGTAAAATAACATATATGTGGGAACAGTCTTTTGCAAATCAAAGACGGCACAAAACAGTCAACACAATAAATTATGAAAGTTTTTGTTTTATGTACATTGTGTAGTGTTAGTTCAAAAATGCGTATGAAATACTTAAATTGGCAACGTTGCATTCAAAAGCTAAAGTACACTGTCACACTGTAAATTGTTGTAAGGTGTTTCGGTCCTAAATGTCCAGCACGAGCCCGGCCCGAAATCGGGCATTTAATCATGAGTCCCCTAAAACGGGACACGCTCCGTGTCGTGCCTTTTAAAATTGCCAGAATTGACAGATTGTAACTTAAAACATAATAAAGAACACCATTTTTTTTTTTTATTTTTTGGGTTTATTTACAGGGTAAACTGTTATTTATTCATAGGCAGTTATGTTCATATATAATTAAAACTATTGTGTGTAAATAGCTAACAACTAGACCTAATCGTGTCTCGCATGTACATATATGAAAGTATAAACTACAACCAAAAATATAAAGATAAGAAAAAAAAAAGGAAAAATATTTATTTATATTAATTTTCGAAAACTGAGTTTTTAAACAACTAGAAGAACATAAAAACATAAAAAATGTGAGTGCTTTTCGTATAATACTCATGAGACATATTGTTTATACATATGTATATATATATATATATATATATATATGAGAAATAAATATCGAGCATATGTAAGTATGTTAAATTATTAAAAAAAAAGAAAGAAAAAACAATTTAAAAATCACAAGCTCAAGTGCAATGGTTAGAAGTTTCATGGGGGTTAAACATAACAAGTAAGAACGCATCTAGTCGAGTGTGCTCAACAGCAGCATACCCAGCTCCAAGCTACAAAATACAAGTTTTTGCTATCGACATCGACATCTTATACATTATAAATTTTTGTGTGATTTTTATGTCCCAAATGGATATAATTGTTCCAATGTGAGCACTGTATAAAAAAGTCGGTTTGCTTAAAATTAATAATAATTCGCTTAAAAAAATATATGTTTATGAGTTATTTGGAATTGAATATTGTGATTAGCAACACTTTAGTTGATTAAAAAAAAAATAATAATAATAATATATGAATACTTTTCAAACTGATATTAAGGACAACAAATTCTGGCTATTGGCTTATTGTCAAAAATTAATTAGCCAATAAAATAGATGGAGCTGATGCTAATCCTTCTCCTGTTGCTGCAGCAATGCTGAAATTTCTTGAAACTTCTGACGATAATCGACGCTGCTTTCGCTTATCACCGACAGGCTTGACGAAGGATCCTGCAAATATATAAAGTATATTATTATTATATAAAGTATATAAATTCTGTTTTCTTGCTATTCTACTTACCAGAATATCTCGTGTGGCATCAAAATCATCCAAATGGCCCAGTAGACTTGTTAACGAAAAATCATTAATGTTTTCCTCCAGCCAACGTGAGTTGGATGTGGAATCACGCAGCAAATGCATCGGACTGACGCTGCCATTGAAAAAGTTTTGAGCTACATAATAAAAGAACATTAAATTTTTATTTATTTTTTTTTTTTTGATGCATAAAGTTATATAGATTTAGTCCAATTTGCTTATCTCTGCATAAGAAATTCATTTTGTAAAAATTTTAAAGCAGGAGAGACCATAAATGTTGAAAATACAAAAATGATCCTAAAATCTTTCATAACCGATAGTCGTTGGCAGTTGTACGTAATGTTTAGAAATAATTGTAAAATTGAAGTTATTCTTGAAGTTTTAGGTTAAACGTATTAATTGTAATATCGTTATTGGATTGTCATTGTAAGAATAAAATTATTTTGTTATGTATCGTGCATTCTTCTTGGCTAAAATTTGCTCCCTGTTTCAATGTAAACAGATAAAACATATGATTGTAAGACTTCTCTTAAAGGACAACTTAATAGTTTAACAAGCAGATCACACTAAAGATCAATATTATTAACTGACTCGTGGTCTCATCCTGTGCAGCTTCAGGTGGTGTGGTGCTTGTAGCTGGCAACGTTGTTGTTGGTTCAGCCGTAAAGTCTAAATTCGGCATGTCAAGTCCAGTGACGCCGGAGCTGCTACTGCTGCTAACATTGTATTCCGGTTCGCAGTCGGGCAGTTGTATGTTAGTGCTCTCACTTGAGCTATTACTCCTAGTCCCGCTGCTGAGGTTGTAATTGTTGTAAGAGGTAGTTCTGGAAGATTGCGGTAAGGATTGGTGAGAACTTAGCTGGCTGCTGGCAATGCGCTCAATGGGTTCAAAAAGACCATTCTGCAGATTGCGCAAACTGAGTAAGTCGAAGGCTTGAGATGTATCCGACATGGTTGGCAGTATACAGCGTTGCACCAGCACCTGACGCGACAATCTATGGCGTGTCAACTGTCATAAAAATATAAACATTAAATAATTTGTTACTTAGAATTGTTTTATATTGAGAGACCTTTGACATTTGACGCACGGGATCAAGAATACTGGTCATGGGTCGACGCACTGGCAACATTGGTGTGCGAAAGATAACCTCGTTGCCATCGGCTGTGGTTGTTGTTGTGCTGATGCCCGATGTGGAGGCTGCTCTGGCTGCAGCATTGTTGGCGCTGGCCAAGTTGCTCAGCCACTGAGCCCGACTAAATAAATCCCGCTTGCGATCACAACTATGGCCACAATTGCATTGGCGTTTGCGCACACGCTCACTAAGATTGGCAACTAGAAGCAGATGCTTTAGCTTGTTGCTAACCGTGGCCGATGTGATGGCCTTAACGCGTTCCACGCTATCACAGTCGTTAGTGTTGTAAGGAAGCGATGCGGATGATGATGATGACG
>JBANCX010000110.1:4178-23622 GCA_037040065.1 Dettopsomyia nigrovittata
AATCGTTTTTTCTGTTTAATTTTTATTTAGAGAAAATAAATAAATACAATATTAATTCAGTCTGAAATGCAATTGAATAAAGATAGATAGTTTAATAAAATATATATTATTTAAGTCAATCTACTCGATTTTATCGTAGGAAAATGTCAGCACCGTTTACGCCCACACGCGTATCCTGCTCATGTCTGTCTGTCTGACTAGGATTCCGGGTATGCCGCGCATAATTTAAGTTGCATGTGTGGGTGTGTGTGTGTACATGTGTGTGAGTCACGTACTATTGTTGAATTTCATTTGTGGCGCTTTTTTAAAAACGAGCGTTTTATATACATATACATATACATATATGTACTTGTATGTATGCTGGCAAAGTTTAACTTATTTTTTTTTTCTTGGAAACTTTCAAGCTTGCCTATTAAAAACTGCTCTCAGGACTGGTGAGCGAGTGCTAAGTAAATCGCATTAGCGTCTCAAGCGCCTGTTGAACGCTCAGCATTCGTAACTGGTCGTGGCAGGGCAGACTTTTAAGCCAGAGCTGAGCGGCAGACTAGTCAAGGAGCTCAACTCCAACGTTCTGGGTCCCAGCAGATCAAATTTAACATTTAATAAAAATGTTGCTGGAAACAAAGCTGTCAGTCGGTGAAAGAGGCTGCCTCGAAGGCCAGATACTATTATAATACCCAGCATACCGGACGTCTATTAAGTCAACAGCAGTCAACTGAGAAGTAAGCATATAAAATAGATATATATTATATTTTTTACTATAGAATAGTATTCGTATCGTACATAGCTGCCGCCCAAGCATTTATAAGCAATTTATGAAATATGTAAACCTTGCTAGCTAACTGCTAACTTCTTCTTCTTCAACTAAAGCTCTTTATGTAATCATAGCTGACTCGACTTGTTAAACCGTATTTAATAGGAAGTTAACTAAAGGCAATAAAGCTTAAAGCTCCAAACAAGCAGTTAATCAAAGTAGTAGAGAGCTTAGAGAAGACTATAAACAAGATAAGACTATATAATTATGAAAAGTTTTAAATGTATTACCATTTAGCCAGTTGCATGCATTGAATTATCAAATTAAGAGTTGCCAGTCTAACTGTGCAACCAGAATTTCGTAAGTTTTCGATTTCACAAAACAATTTTTTGGTGAATCAGAGGACATTTATTGAAAGAATAAGAAGAAGAACGCCTGAGACTCCTTCACTACTTAACCTACAATCTAGAATATTTACATTTAATTATAATATATATATATATATATATATATGTATATATATGTATATGTACATACATATATATAGTATCTATACTTATCTTAGTTCCATACACATCATTACATGCTCATTTGTCTAAATGTATCCCATAGCACACGTACTTTTATTTATTTCTCTCCTTAACCACCAACAGTTCGTTTAAACAAGCAAAAACCTATTGCCAAAACACTTGCTAAATTGTTGGCAAGCAAAAACCGCAAAGAGCAAATACACAAGCCACAAGGACGACTATAACCTACCAACATACATACATATGCATGTATGGACGATATGTACTAGTATGTAGTCCAACCAATTTGCTCCCCACTAACTACATATTCAGTTTTTGTATTCAGCCGCTTATCGGTCATGAAATTTAGCAACTTGCAGCTGGGAAATTAATTGAAATGCTTTAACTGGAGGGTTCGGAGGAGATCTGTGGGTGTTACCATTTGGCGCTCAAATTAATTTCTTGCCAACAAATTCGTTAGAAAATTGCTAAACAAATTTTCCTTTTTTTTTTTGTATTCTTCTAAAAGTTTTTGGCACTTTGCCGCATTATTTAGTGTTAAGTGTTTTCACTTCACCTTCTTTTGCTGTTTGATTTGGCTTTTTGTTTGATTCGGCAGCAGGTGAGAATTGTAAGAATCTTCGGTTGAATAATTGGGTACGGAAATCTGAAACGCCTCAGCACACAAAAGGGATTTTTGTCCGAAGAACTATGTATACTATACATAGATCCCAAGTCATTTGCATAATTTTCATGCGGAAAACATAAAGATCTGAACCTGCTGAACCCAAGTCAAGTGCAATTAACTTTAATGAGAATTAATGTTAATAGGATTTGGCATTTCTCTTCAGCTTGGTTGGTCCTTAAAAGCCGTTGCTAATGCATGTCATATGTCAAAAAATCCTAAAGGACCTTGTATTATGATTAGATCATATTTTTACCACATTGTTTAATAATACAATCACAAAAGTTTAAGCATAGTATTTTGCTTAAATTATTTATATTTCTTATTTTTAAATATTTATTTTGAAATTTGTAGAATACTAAAACTAACAATTCAAAAATTAAACTTCATTTCTGGATAAAAACATTATATATTTTATTATCAGATATATTTTGTCATTAATTTTCAAGGAATTTATTATATATCCATCAGAGTTCACACAGTATGAAACATATTTGTCAGATTTTAAAGGAACTTAGCTCATCATCAGTCAAAGCTAATACGAGTAGCGTCCAAACAGCTTTCCCGCTGAGCAAATAATCCACTCATAAATAAAGAATTCCAGTTTAACTAATAAGAAACCATTAGAGAGACTTCAAATATAAATCTAAGCAGTAAGTTAAGTCATTAAACACTATGGGAAATACTATACGAGTATATGTATATTTAATTTTCAATTTTATTTGAACAAGTTATTTATTTATGTAAAGAAAACTTAAATTATTAAGCATAATTATGCAAAGGAAACT
Source organism: Dettopsomyia nigrovittata (assembly GCA_037040065.1). Lineage (NCBI taxonomy): Eukaryota > Metazoa > Arthropoda > Insecta > Diptera > Drosophilidae > Dettopsomyia > Dettopsomyia nigrovittata. The sequence goes on from JBANCX010000110.1 coordinate 6,915, forward strand.
GAAATGAAGGTCAGAACCTGTCATAACAATTTACACCACAAAATGAGGTTATGATCAACATAGCCCATTACAACCACCTCTCTTGTACTACATACATATAAACACATTTTTTTTTTGCGGTTTAGCAAACTCATTAATGCTCTGAGGCAACCGTCGGCTTTCCACAATGATGCATCCAATTTCCCAGCAGTCTGCTTTAATTATTCATGCTTAAATTTCACTTCAACTTGCAAAAAACTCGTTACTCCTGCTCTGAATACACAAAACTGAATACGCAACTCCCACTGTCCGGTAGGTTGTGTTGTCTTCTCATCAGATTCGTATTCAAAGAAACTTTTCTGGTCATGCAAAATTGCAAAGCGACCGCAAGATAAACGTTAAGCAAACTTTATACGAGCAAAGCAAAGACGAAAGGACGAAAATACGAAAAATAATAAAAAAAAAAAACAGAAAAACAGAGAAAGCAAGCTGATAATTTGCTTTCAGTTTTTAAATAAAATATAAATCAAGCCACGTGCCAGCCACAAAAACGTGAAATAAATTCGTATGGAAGAAGACGTAGGGACGGAGAGGCTTGTTTACAGTTTGTCAAGCAGTCTGTCTGTCTGTTGGACACTCTGTCAACTCGTCAGTCGGTCTGTCAGTCAGTCAGTTAGCTGACTTGTATATTTGAGCCAGCAGCCTTTTTCTCATGGGCTGACAGTTCGAAGCTGTTCGCTTCTTGTTTTTTTTCCTAAAGGAGCTTTAAAATTGTACACCTGAGCCAGCTGTCCGGTCTACTCAAAAGTTTTGAGCTGCAATCACGTTGCGTATGCTTGATAAAAATAAATATATACATAAAGTATACGAGTATATTTGAGCTGACGTGTTAATTAGTGCGGCTTCTGTGGTCTAAGTCTCAAATACAAGCTTAAATATATATATAGTAAGTTCGCTTGTCTTGAGCAGCCTTGACTGGAAAGCAATTGAAGCTCCCGCAGGCTTTTCTGCCCTGCATATTGTCGACTCATTAAAAATCAGCGCGTTGGCAAAATCACAAGCAAAAAAAAGAAGAAACAAAAAAAAACAAGCCACGCCAAAGTCATTTTCATAATCAAACAAACTGCAAATCACATAGCACAAAACGCAAGGCCAGCCAGCGTGGGAGTTGATATTATGCCCTTACATGCATAGCAGATGGGTGTCTACAGAGTCAGTCACGTCAATTGCATTAGAAATTGCATTTAATGAGAGGCTGAGTAAGCTGAAGACAGCTGCCAGCCACAGGCAAATGACGTAGAAAATGAGCTCGGCACTGAGACGACGCCAAAATGGCGCCTAACATGAGGTCGCACATATTGCGGCTCTAAGCAGCATCAATTGTAAGCTTAGCTGACTACAAATTATTTAACATTTGCGTGTATATACATATCTATACCCTACAAGATATTTTAGTTTTGTGCTGAAATATGTTGCTCATCGAAGAAAACTCGATAAAGTACATACATATATTCTTGATCGGGGTCACAACTTGAATTGATCCGTCTGCTATAGTTCGTTCTTTTTACTACAAGCTGTCCGAACCAGCCGGATCGGAACACTATATCGTATAGCTGCCAAAGGAAAGATTAGTTGATTTTAACCAAACACACCAGTTTCAAGTTAAGCAAACCAGGTTGTGTCATAATCCGATTACTATATCATATTAATAACAAATGCTTTGCAAGGGTATAATAGCTTCGGTGGACCTGTTATTGTAATATAATCAAGTCTTAGCATCAAATAATATTAACTCACTACCTGTCGTGCTATTTCAGAGCTCATGTCCAATTATATATACTAATGGCCAACTTATCGCATATTATCCTTTTACCTTTTGACCAGCTGTTTCCCCTATAGACACATCCAAACAATAATATGTAGGCCAAAATTTCCATTGATTTGCATAAAAGCCAGTGTTGGTTGGTGCGTTTCATATAAAATAATAGTATTAATTATGTTCTGGATGGAATTGTTTTAGATTTTATCTGTGAATTCAAACATTTGTGGACATTTTCATTGCATTGTTGTGTCTCTAATCAATTGCATTTTTCTATGAATTGTGCAATTGGACAAATAATACAATGAATTCATTTTATTATTTTCCCAGAATTAACATCAAAATGCATCATGGAAATCCATTTAAAATTGTGATTTGATGTGTTAAATTATTGTTATGTCATCAGGGAGCTAATTCATACATTGTTCGGTATTAATTGTACTCAGCTCTTAATATTTACAAGCATAGCATAGTTTTTTGTGATTTTGAATTGAATTTTTTACAAAAAAAATAACTATTTTTAAATTGAATTTCCAACTGTTTCAGCAGTTTTCACGCTGTGCGTCCTTGGGACCTCACGTTTAATAGACCGCACAACACAAATAGAGAATTGAGTGCCCCTAACTGGATAACTGCCAAGTGGAAATTCCGTATAAAAAACATGAATGATTATTTGATGTGAGCATCATTCAAAATGATGAGCTACAACAACAACAACTAACAACTTGCCACTGAACGCATGAAATGTCCATTCAAAAAATGGGTCCCCAACAGTCTCAGATGTAGCTTAAATGTCTTCTTTTTTGCGTATTTTTTTTTTTATTGCTTCATGGTAATTTAGATACTTCCGGTGCTTTTCCACATACAAACTCTGACTGTGCCTGATGACGGTGTGTTTGTTTGTTTGTTGTTCTTGTGTGTATGCGAATGGTTTCAGTTTGCTGTTTGTTTGAGTGCCTCTGTTCTCGGGATCGGTCACCAGGGTAGCATTAATTTCGCGCTGTGGCAATTGGCATATAAATTCCGCATGTTTGCCATTTTTACACCCTTTAAGTGACAGTTGAAGGGGGTATTTTGGATACTTACTTACTGGTTTACCCTTTTCCATTTAGATTAAGACATATTGTCCTTTTGTAAATGTCAGATCAGTTTCTTGGCTAGTCGGTCCACATACATAAGTTTGCTAAAGGGTATTTGTTAGTACATCAACTATTCCAGTGCTATATCTCTTGTGGTTTCCAAGCGCAATTTGCATATGAAATGTGCCTAAGTATGCAAATTTTTTTTTCAGTCACATGTACAGAATATACATATATGTTCATGTACATATGTATGTATATGTATTTGTGTTTTGGAAAATTGCTGAGCTAAGAACATGTGTATTATGCCTTGTTGCCTACTTTAAGGCGCACAAAGCATAATTCAAATTAGCCAAAAACAATCCAAAGAGGTTATTCAAAGGAAAAGTACTTACCAAAGCTATAGAAACAAAAATTGTATTTTCTCGACAATATTTTGTTATTAATTTAAACTTTAACAAATTTCTCTTTTTTCTTCAATAGAGAAAGTGTTTTTACAGTGATGTCACATCTTTTAAACATAAAGTTTCGTGTTCTTGGACATCATCAAGTAATACTTTTGTTTTAGACTGGCTAATTGAATATGTCTAAGAACAGCAGTTGTCAGAGTAAATATTCAATTGTTAACAATATTCTGTATTTTGTTATTGTTTGCATTTGAAGTGTAGTTTCATTTAAGCTCTAATGCATTTATATAAAACATAATTTCATTACGTATACGCACCGTTTGCTAATTACATTACAACTTGGCCAACAAACTTTCTTCCAAGAACTTACGCAAAAAAAACTAGCGCATTATCGCTGCCATCAAAAGCAAACTATAAACTGCAAACTGTAAACTGTAAACTTGTCCGCCCTATAAAAGTTTCGCTTTCCCGAGGCTGGTTATCAAGAAACTTTTCCAACAACAACAGATGCATTTTCCATGACATTAGCTTTGTGATGAGCTGTTGACAATGTAGCTGAAATAGAGCTTACCTATGTACATATGTATGTGTCTAACAATTAAACAAAAATCTGAAAATTCTAATAAATACTTACTTATTATAGTTGTAGTGTTAAGCTTAATTTACAGCCAGAGTACAAATAAATACTAAATAATAATACCAAATTGAAATCAAATAGATAACTAGAAAGCAAAGCAGCAGCAATAGTCTAATAAATAGAGATATTTAAAAGCATAATTCAGCAGCATCATCATACCATACGAATACGAGTACAGGGAAATCAAGGCAACATCAGGTTTACTTTTTTTGATAAGGTGGAAAAAAATAAAACACAATAGAAATTTTTGTTGGTTTTTTTAGTTTTTTTTTTTTATAGAGAGGGTAGTTTTTCTCCGCTAAGGATTTTCAAAGTTTACTTTTATTTAGAGAAGTTCCTTTAATGATAATCATACTTTATACTGTTTTTTTTTGTTTTTGTTTTTGTTTTGTTTGCCTTTTGTATTTTTGGTTTTTAAAAGTTTTTTGTTTGTTAAATAGTTGTTGATTAACAGCTAAATACATGTTGTTATATCTTAATATTTGAATTATATTTTGTTTGTTATTAATTGTTTGTTGTTTTTCTTTTGTTTTGTTTTGTTTTCTTTTTTTGACCTTTGGTGTACTTTTGTTTGCTGCATTAAAATTCACTTAAGAACTAGAATAATTTTCTTTATTATATTTTGTTTTCTAAATAATAATTGTGTTTTTTTTTAATTTTTAGGTTTTTTTTTGTTTGTTGTTGTTTGGTTTCTGGTTTAGCCTGAGTTGTTGTGCGGCACCGTGTATTTTTTTGTTGTCTTTAGAGTTCGCATTTTGACAAGTTTAAGAATCAATCAATTTTCTAAAATTATGTATTAACCTATATGTCCATATATCTTATAGTTAACGTGACTTAATAACCTAAATTGTAACAATAAGTTTTTTTTTTTTATTTTAATTAATTAACTTTTACACACATTTAAGCAATACATATATAAATAGTAATATTTTTGGTATTTTATATATTTTGGTATATTTTTAAGTATATTTCTGTAACGTTTTGAATGAACTTTTAACATCAACTTACGCTCTAAAAAATTGAATTCTAAATATTGAATTTAATTAAGTTTTTTTCTTTTTTTCTCTTCGTTTCGTCTGTGATGCACCAGTTTTTTGTTTTTGGCACATGCTGTACTTCTTATGCCTGTGTCGTTTTGCAACACTGCCAACTGACATTTGAATATTTTTCACCTCCACTTAATAGCTAGATTAATTGAGTTTTCTTATAACATGCTGACTTGTTCATCATAATTTTGTGGTTAGCTTTTATATGTAATGTTAATTAACTTTGTTTTGTAATATTCGTATATATGTATAGTTTAATCTTCACTATATAAGTATATATGTATGTATATAAGTATATATTTGTTGTAATCAATTAACTGTATTTTAATTGTAACATTCATAATAACTTGGTGTAATATTAGAAGTTTGAAAAAATCACTAAATTTTATATGAATATTTAATAGATTTGATTTAAGATTTTTTCAATTTTTCATTTAACTTTCCTTTGCATTTCGTATGACCCTCAACATTAATTATTTTCTGATTTTCTGTTTTTTTATTATTTTCTGAATTTAATTTGTTGTTATTTATATATTAAAGTTTGACTAATTAAAAAACGAATTTGAATTAACGTTTGTTATACGAGTAAATTTCTTTATTTTTTAGAAAGTACGTGCACTTTGAGCAAATCTAATGCCACACCGAAAGCCCAGTAACCTTTTAAAATATATGTATGTAGATAGTATGACAATTATATGGGGAGACTTCTCAATCAAAACTCCAAAAACTCAGTCCAATTGGCAAACTCGCTAATGGAACAATTTTAGTGGCATCCTGACACCCGTTTGGCCGGAACTCTTTGTCCGGTTACTCAGCGTGCGTAATGCGCTCTTGCACGCAAAAGAGAGTTGTCACTTGGACTTCACTTGTAATCATCGGAAAATTTTAGAAGAAATGCCAAACGTGTACTAGGCTCCCTTTATGGCAATAATGAAGTGCTTTAAGTCGCAGACGACTCTACTTAGAATATTTTATTTATAATTTATCTTGAACTTTATGATTTGATTTTAAAATATTTAACAGACATTTGAGACAATATGTGGTATGTGAAACACGGCGCAGTCTGGCAACGCTGCATGTTCCATATGCCCATCGTTTCTATGATGTCTGTGAGCCGGCAACAATGTTCGTTTTCTAACATACATATATTCGATACATTGTCCAAGCTCAACTCTTTTGATTATACATTCGATTATTAGATAATTTGAAAAAATTTCATATAATTTTAAGATTTTTGTTTTTTTTTTTTGTAACCACCAATACCTTAATTAATTTCAATTTTATATTTATTTTTGTTTTAAATTGTTGGTTGGAATTTGCAGCTTGGTTAGTTACTTTGTGCTTATTGACGCCCAAAGCATTCCATTCCATTATGTTTCTCGACTGCTGCTGTTGAGCTGTCAATTGTTTTGTTTTTGGGGTAATTCCCTAGATCTTATCTGTAAATGTATCTTCCATTTCGCTTCGTTGCTGACTCATTTCTTTTGGGGTTATGTCAGTTTGGTGTTTGACATGTTTTATTGTTCCATTCCGTTGTTCCGTTGCTTTAAAACATTCCTCATCCTTTTTTTTTTTGCTGCTCTAATTTATTGTAGTACTTTAGCTACTCGTACTTAGTATTAGTATGTTTATATGTATGTTTATATTAAATTGAATTTGCATTTTGCGCGAATTATCTTTTGATTAGATGTACGCATTTTTCGGTTTACTATCTTAATTCAAATGTGCATATAATTGTATTTTTTTTTAGTTTACTACTTTTACTATGACTTTTACGTGTATTTTTTTTCTTAGTATTTCCTTTGGTATTTTTGTGTGTTTTCTTTTTTGTTTTTTTGGTAACCTCTCTTCTTGTGTATTTTTATTTGTTTGTTGTCTTTTAACTTTCTGCTAAAAATTATAATACTAATTTGCATAACTTAGTATTTTATTAAACGTAAACTCGACTTTGTTTGCATCCTCTTTCACTTTTTTCTAACAGTTGAACAGCGCCTTGTAATTTTGGAGCGTTGCTTCAATGCACGCATGATATACATACATATACGTATGTATGTATGTATGTATAAGTTCTATATATGTATAAGTAGTATAACTGTTAATATATATAGTATGTGTGTTCGTATAGGTTGCTCGAATCAGCTTTTCAAGTCCATTTGCAATTTCTAGTACATATGTATAGTATTGCATATAAAGTTTAAGCCGATTTTTGCAATGGTTTTTCACTGTTTTCACTAAATTATTTTCAACTATTTTCCATATTGGTATTCCATTAATACTACTATGTGTAAGTGTGAGTTTTGTGTTTGTCTTTGTCTTTGTCTGTGTACGTGTGTGTTATGCGTATATAATAATAATAATAATAATAAGTATTCGACTAGTTGTTCGTAATAAACATAGCATTTAAAACTAAATGTAAAATATATTTACTTATTTTCATTTACTTGTTTTGTATTATCATCGATCGTGCTTACTACAGCGTCTGCCTTTAGTTTTTAAATAGTTCGTTTGCCTACATATATATTTTCTATATATGTATGTATATTGTATATAAAATCATATTCATATTTTTTGTAACCATATTTAAATGTGTTTTTTTTAAATATATTTGCGTTTGCCTTTGCTAAAAAGAATTCTACAGAAAATACTTCTTGTATCATATATATAATTATAAATTTGGTATTCGCTAATAATATTAAATAATTTTTTTACTACTCGAGTTCAAAATGTATAAATTAAATAGTTTTGTTATTTATTTTAGGGCCACCCCTGCTTTATATGTTAAATATTTTGAATTTTTAGCAGCTTTATTTTTGGTTTGTTTTGTGTGTTTAGGTCAAAAAAGAACTTTATTTCATTTTGGCAAACTTCAAGCACTGCCTGGCACGTACAGTTGCTGGAATATTGGCAATGAAACAGCAAGATCAATTGTTTCATTCACACATTCCAGCATATAGTAGTGGCAAAGGAACAGTTTTAATTAAAAAAAAAACTTATTATAAAATTTCATATTATAAATTGTTTCATTTCGACAAGCTTAAGAGCGAAACGTTGAAATATGAAACAGCAAGATCATTTGTTTCATATCCCAGTTGGTTCCTAAGCTAGACGAAACGATTTGCTTGTGTAAAATGCTGCCCACAAAAATAGCTGGGATTTTAGGCAAGTTTAGGTTTTAAACAAAATATATATATTTATATGTGTATATGTAGATCAAATATGCTTCTAGGGTTACCAAAAATTTGTTTATCAGTTTCTTCTCTAATCATGAATCATGGGTGGGTTACATTTATTATAGAGGCTTCACATATACGAAAGTTACTCATTTCTGGCATATGATATGGCATATGATTGTTAGCGCTGTCGTCTAGTGTGTGCAGAATTCGATAATGATATGATGACGATGATGCAGTTAAAAGGATTTAAAGAGTACATGCTTTAAAAAAGAGAGCAATAACGACTACATACGATAGCTACAAAAACGAAATTATATAAAACAAAATGAATGAACGAGCCAACTGCAACGAAAGCTGCAGAGCTGCTTTAGCAATTGTAGTACCAAATAGACAAATAGCAAGAGAGAAAAATGTGACGACAACGATAGCGTATGTACGATGAAACGAGTACGAGCTCTAGCTTGTACTCATTTATTGTTGTTATGCGGCTTGCTGTAGTTGAGAGAGTATGTGTGTGTGTGAGTGTCTGTGTCTGTGTATGTATGTATGATTATCGTTTTATGCAGCATATTTATCGGATTATATGAATATTTATTGAGTTTAGAGTTCGAAAGAGTGGCATAATTAACAACTTAAGCTTAAGTTCTCTCACGGCATACCGAAACGAAACAGCCCCCATTGCAACTCTCCCTCTCTCGCTCTCGCTCCCGCTCCCGTACTGTTTCTCTCTCGATCTCATTCTTTATGTGTTCTCTCACTCAATGCCAACGACGTCTTCGATGCATGAGAATCTGCTCGTGTACGATACGCCAGAACTTGCCGTACAGCCAAAGGATCAAGAGCACCAGTTGCATGAGCATTGGCCACTGTTGGAGCTCGTGGCGTGTGCGTCGCTTTAGTTGCTGGATGCGACCCTTGGGACCACCCAGTAGACACTCGTGGGGCGGTGGTGCATAACTCAAGTTGTAGTTATAATAATAGTAGTAGTTGTTGTTATAATGCTGCTGTTGTTCTTGCTGCAGCTCTACTGATAGATCTAGGGAATTCGATATTTGACTGCTACATGGATTGTTTACTAAATTGTTATTAATCTTATTATTATTGTAATTATTTTGGTATTGATTTGTTGTTGCTGTGGCTGTTGTTGTATTTAATTTGTTTAAATTGATATTGTTGTTGTTAATATTGTTTGAATGTTCATCATTACGGTATTTCTGTGGTTTACGATAATATTACATGATGATACATTTGCCTTTTTCAGCCCACGGATTATTCTTTTTATCCGGTGCATTAATCAACGGATCATTCTTCTCGTTCTCCTCAATAAAGGAGCGCATTCTGTGAAAGAAAAATCAAAAATTTTGTTATTGTTTTAGTAAAGCGTAATATTTTTATTGTTTATTTACAATTGATTCATTTAGATTTACTCCCATATAATAATAGTATTATTATTATTATTATTTGTTTAATAAAAGAGTAATTTCATAATATTTTCGTATTAAAGTGGCTCTATTCCTAAAGCTATCTTTCTACATGTATCTAAAAGCTTTTTTCCTCGTATTTTTTCATAGTTTATGCAACATTAAAACCGCCAACTTTATGGTCTTCCATAGCTAACTACTTGTAATTTCCTTCAATAAAATAACATTCTCCAGTGCTTTCCCTACTTTTTTTACACTGTTGCTACACCTCTTTGTTAATCCTAGCTAAGTTCTATACTTTAAAAATCATAAAACTTGTAAGCTCTCTATGTAACAAAAATCAAGCGATTTCAAGAATTGCATAATGGCAGAGTACTTAAAGCTAAGCAGACATAAAACGACACCACACACTCTTGCCAAAGAGAAGGGGCATTGGTTGAAGAGAGTGTAGTATATTTTACAGTCCTTATTCGAATTGAGCACACCCATAAAAAACCCAAAACAAAACTCAAGTTGGGCGGGTCAGGCACATTGACATCCAAGAGGATTAAAAAGCAGCCGTCGTAGGTAGAGTATTGTGTAGAAGGAAATGGGAAATGGGAGCAGCAGGGACAGCAGTCAGCAGCTTTTATGCTAATCTCCACACACAGATGGACATTAAAAATGTTCAACGCTTTACACGCGCCAACAAAACTAAAGATGGCTACCAGAGCACCTCTGTTCACATTGTCCATCCATTATCCCACTCTTCTAGTACCAGTGTTGCCAACATTTATAACAATAATTTACTCGTATAAACACTATTCTTAAAGTTTTAAAATTTTACGTAAAACAAAATAATACAAATCACTAGCAATGAGAGATATTTTATATTGATCGAACGAAAACCTTTAACTTTTCTATCAACGAGAATTTCTACTTAACTTCTTTCCTAAATCTTATTTTAAAAAAAGCTATCATTGGCGAGAAAAAAAGCTGATTTGGCATTATAGTTTAGTACCTATGACCGTATAAAAACGGTCTGCATTTAAGTGTTAGAGTTTTTGCTGCTTTTGGTTATTGTTATTGTTGTTGTTGCAATACACTTATCCTTTAGCGCCATAAAAATGGCTGCCCTGTCGTTTGCATTTGTCTCTCTTTCATTCGTTTGTCTCTCGGTCTGTCTGTCTGTCTGTCTGTTTGGCCATTTGTTTTCGTTACTTTCGCCCAAGACAAAATATTCTGCACTTTTCTTTAGCACGCTTACATTTGGGTTTTTTTGTTTTCTTTTTTTACGTTTTCTGTGTTGGAAAACTTGCAAGAATTTATTTATTAAGGATGGACTAAAAGAGGGCTGAGAAAGAGCACACCAAAATAAAAAAAAAAAATATAATGGAACATTTTGCAGATAAAAAGTACAGACAGAGTCTGTAAAAGACACGATTTGCATTTCAATTTTGTGCGTGAATTGTTTTCTTTGCATTTCCTGGCAGCAACCATTTTGTTATGTACCACGTAGCGTATGCTTTATATATTTATTTGTATGTCAATTTAATAAATCGATTTTTTTCCCAAAATTCACAATCAAAATATCACAGTGAAATTGTTAGAAATTGTGAAAATTGCTAAAGGAATGTTTATATTTGCACTCATGGTATTTATACCATTTATTTAGGAATAGAAAATTACGTAAGTAAATTTATTACAATTAAGAAATTTATTTAACAAACTGAAATAAATTGGGGAAATCTTATCGTATTGTACATAAACAACTAAACATTCTACATTTCGCAAATCAAAAAATAATAAATCGAGTCTTAAAAATAATAAATAACTAAGAAATAGTTTGTATTACATTTGTAATTATTTAAATTTAATTAAAATAAATTTAGAGTTACTAAATTCAACTTGTTTGTAATGTGATTGAGCTTGAATTTAATTAATTAATATGACAACTTTGTCTGTTTTTATTCGCTTCAGCTATTTCTTTATTTATTTACTTACATTTGGCATCTCTTGTTCTTCATATTTCCTTGTCAATATTATTGATTATGGCTAAGTGCCATTTATTTATTTTTAGGAAAGTATTTACTGATTCGCTTATAAAAAGTACTTTGTATTTATTTAATAAATGTTTTGTATTTCCTTTGTCGTACATGCTTTTCCACTCATTAGTTTTGTTTACCCTATTTAGTTGTTGAGCGGTAGTTAGGCTGTTTAAAATTATGGTACACGCATCGTATACGCAATGTCATTTAGTTGACTGTACGTGTGTGCAAACTATTGTGTGTTGGCAGGTGTAGGGGCAGGTCACGCCCACTCATGTTGCCGCATTTATGCATAATTTAACTAACAAGACCTTGTCGACTTTGTTGTCCTTGTTGTGCATGTCTGTATGTGTGTGTGTATGTGGGCGTCTCTATTTCCTTTCTCATTTTCCGCATCAACAGAGCAAAAGGCAACGTCATGTAGTAATGCAGAAAGGGAAGAGGTAGTTTGGTAGATACATAAAACAATGCCCAGCAAGGCTAATGGGCTTATGACTCTGCGGTTTTTGGCTCTGCAGCCGGAAAAAACCTACAGGCAGGACCCGCAAACATAACCTAAAACCCACAAGCGAGCAAAAGCGACAACGAAAATATTTTAGCCCCTAAACAAAAGGCCAAGGGTTCGAGTTAAGGTTTAGGCTTTCATTTCTTCTGCCCTATATCTTACTCTCTTGCGTTTCGGTTCGACAGTCAAGGCTATTTGGAGAGAAGTGTTGCTTACCCCTAAAGCAAAATAAAAAAATAAGAATCCAGTCCACAAAGTTGTTATTATGACATTTCTGCGGCATATATTTTGGAATTATAAAAGTACAGAACACTTTTGTAGCTCTATGACATTTTATATTTGGGAAAACTCTGCTTATCATGTATTTATAATGAGCGCATTAGCAAAGAAATGTCCAAAAAAAAGAAAAAAAGGTTTTCTTTTTTGTTTTTATCCGCCCAACAGCTAAGTATCTTAGTCAAAGCAGAGCAGAAAGACAGCAGCTAAAATTGTTTGGCTTTTGCACAATTTTCTTGTCGTCTATTTCGTTTTTTTGCGAGTCATTGTGTTTAAAATTTATTGCCTACATTTTGGGGCACAGACTCATTCAGCTTGACATTTGCAACAGTTAAATGTATTTTGAAATTCAGGTATTTCAGCTGTCAATGCATGTGAATCTGGCTAAAAAGACAGATTTGTTGGCATCGAAGGTAGGGCTAAGAGGCTTAACCTAAGGTTAGAACCTATGAAATATGCAGAAGAGATGCTGATAATAATGAGGATGAGCTGAGTGATGATGATGTCATCAACAGCTGTACGGGAAATTTGTTGTCGAAAAGTTTGCTCATAACTGTAAGACGCTTTTAATAAGCAACGCTTGAGAAATAATAAAAAAGTTGATGGAATACGCGTGCTGAAACATAAAAACTTTACCCCATTCCGTTGTAGCAGCTGCAACAAATTGAAGGCAATACTTCAAGTAATAATTTCTCTTCTTCATATTCTCGCCTTTCTTTTTTGTATTCTCTTTCGATTCTGTTGTTACATTGAAAACTAATTCAAAACCTTTAATTAAATATGTGCACATTTTACATTGAGTATTCATGCTTTCATTTTTTTCCCTTTTTTTCTCTTGCTTGCCATACTGTACTTTTATGTGCTAATTAAAAGCACTTCCGTTCAAATGGCAGCCATAGTGGTTCTATATATGTGTGCGTTGAAATGGCATTAAAGTCAGTTAAATGTATTTCCTTCCATCTGCAAATGGGCCTGACAACATTTTGCTTTTAGGGTTAGCTAATTTATTATAGAACACTGAGTATAAATAATATGTGTAAGTCACAGAGAGAGAGAAAGTAAAAGTAAAAATGGCCGAGCAGGGACTACAGTACTGAAGCTGCTGAAATATTGACAATTGAAAGATGATACATGATTAAAAGGTTCATTTTTATATTAAAAATGCTAGATTTTTGTAATATTTATATACATATGTATATGTCTTAGATATTTTTATATAGACTCTATGTATTGTATATACACCACAATAAAGCATATTAAAAAAATACGTATAATATAAAGAATTTCATAACTGAGCACATTGTTCTGGCTGATGAAGCTCTATATTTAGAACTATTTTGTAAAAATAATAAAATAAACGAGTAGAAAGCTATTTTCCCTATATGCTTTCATATTTTTTCCAAGAATTTTGTCATTTATTTTTTTCATTTCATTGAAGCTTTTTTTTAGGTATTAAAAGCTGCGCTCAGGACACGCTTGGAGTTTTTCTCAGAATTGCTTTACCAAAATATTACAATTACCATACAGAAAATATAAAATTAATTACAGCAAAACAGAGAAAATACCATGTTATATGAATTGAAAAGAAATATCTAAAGAAATATCAATAAAAAGAAGATATAAATGTTACCTACTGTTATTTCCAAATGTTTTTAAATTGCTTACAATAAAAGACACTTAACATGAAAAGTTGAACTTAAGTTTGAAAGTTTGTTCTTTTATTCCCATGCAATAAATATTTGAAATATGATGTACATTTAAGCTGTTAATTAAATGTTTATATAATTGTTTTTGGCAGTACACACACAAACGCTCACGCCCGTCAATGTCTTTACTATACAAATTTGCAGAGTCAGAATCGTTTACCTTTATTTTGTTATTTGTTCCTCTTTTTAGTTACACATACATATGTACATATGTCTTTGTCTATGTCATTCGATCTGTCTGTTACACATAACCTGAATACAATTTAAATGTTGATTTATCACAACGAAACACACACACACACACACACATAGACACTCTTACGCACATAAATAAACACACTTGGAATCTGAGCACCTGAAAGCATGCTTCGAAAAGCATTATTTATCGATGGCGTCAACATTTTAGGCATCTGCATCTATAGCTTTAGACACAACTCTCATTTTTGCTATTCTGTATGAAAAACAGTAGCAGCTTAACTGTGAATTTGAATTCTCCACCCAAATCCCAAACCATCTTTATAGACCATAGATTATGACAGACTCCCAAACATAAATTTCATATTCCGTTTATGTAAACAGAATGCGACAGCCACATGACAATGGTTATCTATGTGTTTGTGTGTGCTATTATACCTATTTTCTGTCACTGTCTCCTCTCTTTTTTTTGGCGAATATTTGCCTTTTCCATGCCTTTCAATACGAATTCCCTTTCCATACGAATATCTTAATTTTCAATGCGTCCCTTTGTCTTTGTGACTGAAATGAAAAGCTTAAAATTAAATTTCAATTGTTTAAGCATAATTGTTAGGGCTGCCAACTACTCGTATTTACACAGCTACATTCTCGACCTTCGCCATAAACTAATTTCTAGCTCATTTCGCAATATCTAATGTGTGTTTATGTATGTAGATATACTATGTAGCTATTGGCCTTCGCTTAACTTTGACTATGCTAAATTTAGCATTCTCTTAGGAGCAGCACACAAAGAAGAGGAGCAAGAGAACAACACATCGCAAAACATGGCAAAGGCACTCAGAGTCTCAGCGTAAGAAGACCCTACAGCAAGCCGCTAAGTTGAAGCGTTTTGTTTTCATGCAAAATATGTGAAATTTCCATACATACGCGTATGTATGTATGTATGAGTGAGTGTGCTGTGTGTGTGAGACTGAGTAATTGTAACTGTATCTGTGTGAGTGTATGTGTGTGTGCTATAATATGTCTGTTGTACATACAACATGTGTGTATGTAGGAGATTGGGTATTACAAGCAGCTAATTGAATTTTAATGCGCATTATTTGACTACTATTGTGGCACACTTTTAAATGTAAAGGAAATTTTTAAGCTAAATAAATACCTTATAATAACTAACTAAATACTAATAATATATTTATTAAAAAAATGATATGATTAATAAACTCCTTAGCATTTAGCATATAATAAATAGCTTAATTCTTTCACACGACTTCGCTTGTAAAATATCTGAAATTATCTAACCCGTTTAACATGCATTTACAGGGTATTAATTTGCATGAAATTACCCGTGCTTATCGCGTGTCGCAAATAAATTGCACGAAATATGTAAATTTTACGTGTAGTTAAAACATTTGATGCATTTCATTAGCTTGTAAAACTCGTTGAGTTCGCTGAACGAGAACAAAAAGAGAATAAAAGAATAGTTACAGGGTATGTAGGAGTATTTATTTAAATAATTTGCATAATCTATATGCAAATGTAGTACAATTTTTTAATTATTTTTAGCGAAAATAGTTCAAAAAGACTTACTAACAAGTGAATGCTAACAAAAATAAATAGAAAATTAGTGGACGAATATTTATATTTAAGCTAAAAGTTTATTTTGAAACTTTTATTTATTGTTTTAGAATTGTTTATTTTTTATTTCAACATGCAGATGTAAATAATAAATTGAGAAAAAAGGATTTCAAACTTTTTTTTCATTATTTATTTAGTTAAAAATATTCAATGTATTACAATGAATATATTTTTTTCTTTATTTCTTTACGTTTTATTTATTTATTTTATCGAGTATTATGTTGGTTTTTTAGTTTTTTAATAAAATTGTTATTTTCCATTTTTTTCCACTGTTCGTAAATTATTCATAAATCGTCAAGATATATATCTTAAGATAAAACTCAAAAATTATTTCAGAGGAATTTATGTAATTAATACAATCCATCTTGCAGATGTTTGAAAAATTGCATAAATTCATTAGAATTTATATTCCACAAATGTTGCAGAAAGATTTATTTCAAACTTCACAATATTCTTTGTTAGCGTATTCTTGTGTTTTGTTTTTTTTTTTTGGTTGAAATAGTATAATTTTGAAAATCCAAGAAATAAATTTCTTAATCTTAAGCAACAGCCAAGAACTTGACGTCAAGCTTTGTGCCATTGAGATTGCACCGTTTGCACTTCATGCATATCAAAATCAAGCTCTTAGAAAATAAGTAAACTTGTGACATTTGTGTTGGCTTCGTTGCACAGATTAAGGCGTTCAATGTTGCACGTTGCACAAACAGAAGCCGGATACAAGCTGCGACTGAGACTGAGAACTGAAACTGATTTTCGCATTGCAATCAGAGAAAAGAGAACAAGACAAACACACAAAAAAAAAA
>JBANCX010000110.1:23722-35187 GCA_037040065.1 Dettopsomyia nigrovittata
AAAAAAAAAATAAAAAGAAAAGAGTGAATTGTGCCATGAATGTCAAAAGGCGAGTAAGCAGCTCACGAAGAAATTGCAAAATCAACCAAAGAAATAAAAAAAAATAGTGCTTGTCTAGCGGATACCTCAGTGAGAATATAACTAGGTAGAGATCGATGGCAAGTGCTGCCTAAAATACCTTTCAGTCCATTGTACAGGGTATTTTTCGACAGCTGTTGGCTCTGCTGGCCTGATTTTGTTTGCATTTCAATTGGGAATCAGTGAGCAATCCGCCGAACTGAGCCCCTGCTATAAGGACGAAACCCAATCAAGTTCGCTAATCGTTGCCCATTTTCTTCAAAACAATAGCATAAAGGATGCTGAAAAGTACAGAAAGGGTCGAAAAAGGCCAAAGTAAAATAGTTGAGCTCACCTGCTGACCCACTCAATGCAAAGTTTTTTTTATGCCACAGGGCAGCAGGCAGCTTTATTATGTATCGAGCCATACAACAGAGTTGCCACAAACCGCCGCAGAAGAGTGCTTGGGATTTTCTTAACCACTTTCTGAGCACTCGAGCAGACTCAGAACAACAGACTAAAAACTGAGACTTATGGATGCTCTAGCTTTTTGCCTTTTCATGAATAACAAATCAGGTTGAAAGACAATCTGAGGCAAGGTCGGTATGGGGCACAGTCTATGGCCTGAACAGCCAAAAGCCGCAAGTTCTCAGTTCTAAGTTCTTAGTTCTTTCAGCTCTTGGCTCTATATATGTATGTATATAAAGCAGGCGACAACGAAATTTCTGCTACAAAATAAAAAATGAAACAAAAAAATGTTTAGCATGCCAAAGAGCCTGCGCACTTAAAGGGGTAATAGAGAGGGCTGGCAATAGGTACGTTGCAAGCCTGCTGCTGGTCCACTTTCTGTTGAATTGAAAGAAATTGTGCAAAAAACACTTGAACTGAGACTTTCTCAACATCATTCTCATCATCATCATCATCAGTTGGCATCGTTGTCTTTTCAAGTGTTTGTCAAAGTTTGCCTCAGGTTAGTCTATAGAAATTTGTTGCATTTCAATGTAGCAATTTAAATGATGTGTGGCAAGTGCGTCCTATGTGTATATACATACATACATACATATGTATTTCCTATAAAAAATAACTTAAAATAAAGTCGAGCAATCAAAAGCCCTACAGCTCTAGGTCATACAATATGTCTACAAGACTGATGTGACAGCTCAAAATTCAAACCATGACACAACAAAATCAGTTTAACAAGAAAAAAAAACACCAGAATTTGGCAATAAATCAGCAACAATTTGTTGTACCAACACTTATTGTAAGTTAACAATTCGATTTAAAATGATTTCAAAATGAAATGTTGAAGAAATTGACATATTAAATAGCTTACTATGTTTAAAATGAATTCATAATAATTTTGTTACAATTAGTTTTCTAACAATTTCAAATAAGTGTCAGTATGTTACCATGTTTCTTTTCTTTTTACATTTCTTGACTAATTAGCTTTTAAATTTAATAATTCAGTTGAATTCGCAATTATTGCTTAAATTATTAAAAAAAAAATAAACCATTTATTTCCAATTATTGATTCTATTCTATATATGTATATATATTCGCATTTTCTATACCCATAATCTTAAGCTAAAAATCAATTTTGAAATGTTTATAAAAGTAATAATAAGCAATGCCAACAATCGCTCTACTGTGTGTAAATGTGCGTGTGCGTGTGCATAACGGAAGACGCGTACACGTAAAGCAAAGCAAACAAACCTGTATTGAGGAAAAGCATAGCATACATTTTAGCACTGTTTGCTTAATTCTGAAAATTGCGTATGCCGAGCACGCAAGACAAAATGGCTTCCAAAAGGTGAAACATGTAAATGGGCTTAAGCATATAATTTCTAGACACTGTCGATAATTATGGTTAGCAGTTATCTTACAGATATCAGTCGGCTCTAATGCAAAAATGCATATTTCGCTTTGCGAAATAAATGCCGAGCGGAAATTTAATGCCAGAAATTGCAAATTTCCTGCTATCAAAAACTTGTCGAGCTCTTGCTCTTCAGTAGCTAGTATATAGCTACATACATGTACATATATTGCTATAGCTTTATCTGCAGTCAAGGCTGGCAGGATGTTGAATTGCTTTTAGTACCACCTCTAAACTGGTTTGTCGACCTGCCTGCCAATGCCTTGTACTCGCACTCGTGTACGAATATTTGCATATTTGATTTGCACATGGCAAAGTTATGTTTTCTCTGAGAGTATTTGCCCTTCTATGGCTGGCACACATGGCGTATGCTAGTTCTTTACGCAATTGTATTGGAATTCCCGTAGTTGGTGAGGCTCATTATAAAACAGCATGCACTACATGGATTTTTGCACCTTGAGGTATTCTCTAAAATACCTTTTATTGCATTTTCCTTGAATTTAATCAATGCTTTGTAATTCATTTTCATTTATTTCCACAAGCTGTATTTATATAATTGCATAAGCTTTGATTTTATAAGTCAATTCAACATGCACTCAAAATGCATGCCCGTTGGCAATCGCATGTTTATGCTTAATTTTCGAACAACTGAACTAAATGAAGCCAATATTAATTGAGAAATAAACTACTTATATTTATACTCAAACACAAATAAATTAAATTAGCTTTTAATTGGAAAGTCAGTGTTTATGTTGTCGTTAATATAAATTTCTTATTTATATTAGTGAGATTAAAGATAATAATCCAAGTTAAGTTCCCATTTGCTGCAAATCTGTTTTAGGTGATATTCATTGGACATAAAAATGAAAACTTCAATACGACAATATCGTGCCTGATAATTTTTATACGGAGTCTATTTTCAAAAACTGTTTTGTTTAAAAACGTGTCTGCTCAGAAAATTTTAAAATTAATTCACAATTAATGCAAAGCGGAGAGTATAGAGAGTCCATTTTAATAAGACAATAATTAATCTTGTAGATAGGTGCAATCTTTCCAAGAAATAAACCTTTCTTTAGTTAAGCTTTATTTAACTGAAACATTTTAGTTCAATTTATTAAATTAAGTATCTAAAAAACTTTGAAAAGAGTATTAATTTAATATATTTTTTCCCCATTTTTATAAGTTTCATCTACTGCTTTTCATAGACTTGAAATACTCGTATATATGATATATAAGATAAACCTATATTTAACTTAATCAAAAAAGTCCAAAACGATGATAACAACGATTAACTGCGTTGACAATGATAAGACATGAATATGAGTAAATAATAATTTTAAATTAATAAAACGGAGTTACAACATTATTTTGAGAACCTTTGAATGATCATAATAATTTTCATTTTCCATTTTTAATTACATTTTCAAAATCCTAATATTTCAATATAAATTCAAAATGAAGTTAAATCTTTGAATAAATTCAAACATTTCCTTAATTTTAGTTCAGGGCTTGTCCAAGACATGAAATGTAATAAAAACTTCAACTTTAACTTCAACTTAGCTTTTGTTTTTTTCTTCAGTTGACTTGGCTTACGCCAAAAAGTAGGCAATACTTCTCCCTTTACTATAGTATACTGTTGTTGATACTTCTTCAGCCTGCCTGCCTGCGGTTGATTAATTGAAGTGGAAAAGTGCTGGGCAGGCAGTAATCAAGCGGGTAAACCAAGGAATATGATTGATAGTAAAAGCCGGGTTAAATTAGCGCACAGGACAACTTTTTCGTTGGCCCTTAATGAGTTACCCAAACACTTGTCTGAACAGAAGGTCAGCTATAGTATTCTGTATCACGTAAATAAGTCACGCATCTATATTTACATACGTGTATAGCTAATTAAGCGTACACAAAGTTACACAGTTGACTTAAACTTTACCTTTTAATCAAAAGAAAAGAGTTTAATTAAAAAATTCAAGGTTCACAAATTAAATGTTAGAAATAAATATTTAGTTGCTGCTCATGAATTGTTCAGAGTAAAAGCAATTTTCCATCTACCAAATTAAATGCTGTGAACTGACGACAATGGAAAACAGTCGCAAATCGATGACAAATTTTCATTTGGCTTGAATATTTCATAGTCTCGATTCAGTGCAATGATTAATTTGCATGTCATGCCTAAAAATATGCTACACTTGCTGAATGAAATTCTTGAATTGAACAGAGAAAGCAACAGAAAACAATGGCTGTTGTGATCAAAATGAATGACAGGCTGTTGATTATATGACCAACGGAAGCATCTATAGTTGAACTGAACATGACTGTACTAAACTAGCTAAAGTTATATATGCGAGTGCCAGCAAAGGGCAATAAATAAGAAGCTTGCGGTGAAATCCAAATGGACGATGGACTCTCCCTCGAAAGGTGTGTAGTTGTACTATGTAAATGAATTATAGAGTAGATTAAGGTAGAAGGTTGAAGGCATATTTCTTCAGCTTCATGATAACCGGACATAAGCATTTCGTCTGAATAAAGAATATATGTACATATATATTCGTATATGTATGTATATAGCTCTAGACAATGCCAATATATATATGTAATTTAGATAGAGTATTTATATACACGAAATTTACCGAGATAAATTAAGATAAGAGTCACACAAAACAGAGTATTTATTTTACCAAAAGCCTATTCTCATTTATTAAATAACTACGAGTATATTATTAATTTAATTGATGTTTCGCTCATTATACCAGAAAAATAAATAATTTTTAAATAAAATACAAATAATTTATTATATAATGGACTTTTCCTCCTTGTATTTCTCTAAGAACTTTCAAATAGTTTTAGCTTTCTAACTCAGCACAAATTCCTTTAAGTCGCTTAAGCTGTATATACCCTAAGCACTACTTAGTTGGTACAAGGTATTAAGAGTGTTTTTAGTCTCTCTCGCGTTATTTGTTATTCGTAATTCGTTGAAGCGCTTGAAGTGGGTAAATATGTAGGGGAAAAGGGGAATGAAAGGCGGTTCCCTCTAATTGATGCTCAGCAACGAGTTGCGTCGCTTGAAAAGTTTTGTGTATCCTTTTAACGTTAACTGTACTTTTTTGTTGTCGTTATTGTTGGTTTTATGTTGTTGTTTGTCAGGTTTTTTGTTGTAACTGTTGTTGTTGTTGTTGTTGGCGATATTTGTGCTCTAATTCGCCGTTAAGTGGCTTTTGGACATTTGTTGCAAAACTTTCCTATTTTTATTTTTCCTTTTTTTTTTACAAGCACTTGCTGTAGATCTGAGTATATTTGTCGTTGTTGTTGTTGCTTGTGCATTCGATACTTTCAGCGGCTTGGTTGTGGTATTTTCAGTATTTTTTGTTGTGTGCTGCCAATGACAGCGCCTTAAATTCTGTTGCGGTAAATTAATGAGTGACAAAAGAAAAGTTTTTTTGCCTGGCCAGCCCTAAAGCTACACTCAACAAAGTGTTTCAAGTATTCTACAAAAAAGAAATGAAAAAAAAAAACTTTAGCACAAAAGCTTCAGAAATCGCTTTGATAACTGATGGCGATGATTTAGTGAATGGGTAACAGAGGAAAAGTTTTGACCGAAACAGGAATATGAGCATGGGAATCGCTTAAGGGAATCCCAGCAGATATACTTTTTGATTGTACAGAGAGAGAGACCTAAAAACTTGTAACTTTTTATAATAGGAAATATAGACGCATTATCCTTTGAATTCACTTTCTGTGGACGGAGAATGTTCTCGGTCTATTTTTATATGAATATCTTTTGCCTCCAATATTTTATTTAGCTCCATATTCTTAATTATTACTTAATCTGTAATTTAGTATATTTATGTATATATTTAAGGATCAATTATAATTTGGTTAGTTCGGTTCAACAATTTTTCTCCGAGCTTTGGTTTTATCGGTTTTCAGCCTTTATTATATCACTTTTTCTTCAACTTTAAGTATATCAACCAGCATATGGGTTCTATACGCCATTTTCTTAACCATTTTTTATATGGACCACTGTATCGTATCTGCAATCGCAATTTTTTCTTGACCATATCGTCTCATAAATAAACGAATAATATCATTTAAAGCCTGCACCTGAGCAACGGCGGTTCATGAATGCGAAATGTGATATATATATACCTAAGTAGTATATATATACATATACATTTATATATAGCACATGTACATGCTTCTGTATAATGGGTCATAAAGCTTTACGAGCAGTCATATAAGGCCGTTACCGACGGTCGACAATGTCCGTGTCATTCATACGGACAATGATATGTTCTATGTGCTGAGACAAACACGTAATATACGAAATTTTTATGTTGGTATTTTATCTGAGAAGAAGTTGTTTTAATTATAACACCTGACAGCAGCGGCATCTTGGGAGGCTTTCAAATTTGTATGTGCACACAGCTACAGTCAGTGACAAAAGGCAAAAAGCTCTTAAGAACAGGCCATTTCATAGTATATGCAAAAATTTAATTCCACAAATGCGAGTGCAGGCTGTGACTAAAATTGAAATCGTATTTTTTTACTTTCACTCTTTCGTATTCTTTGTCTCTGACATCTCTGAATTCTGCTTTGTCACACTCTTTTTGCATATTTTTCGCGACCAGATACAATTTAACAAATTAAAAAAAGAGGCGACGCCAAAAAGGAAATAATGAAAGTCAGATAGTAGAACAAAAAGGACGGAACTGTACCAAACCAAATGACCATGACTTATTCTTATATTTTTTTTTGCATATATACTATTTTACTGAAAATTATTTAAAATTTATAGTTCAGAGACCACTGCAGACCACAGTCCGAATTTATCTTACAGCTTTTTGATAAAGAATTTCATTCAATAGCAATAGGAAAAATAAGAAAATAGAAATAATTGTGATATTCTCTGAATGGAATTTAATATAGAAAGAATAATAAATGTAATAAAAATAACTTTAATAAGCACATTTTTTTAAGGTAGTTCTTACTTACATGCAAGTATTTTCTTAATATTAGAATTTTAACTAATTTTGATTACACTCACCTAAAAAAAAGATAGAGAGATAGATGTTTAGTATATAAAACCATAATCTTATGTTTAAAATATAAAAAAAAGATGGAAAATATGAGTTTTTGTTCTTAATATTTAATAGAAAATTTTGTATACATTTCCTATTTTTAGTATACTTTAATAAACTCTATTTGTTTGACTTCAGAATATAAGTAATTAACTCTACCATATAACTACATGCTCTATACTATTATCCCTCAGTTGAAATGCTTAATTTTAGAATAACTCTCTAGAAATTAACATTGTCCATAGTTTTAGAATTAATTATGTGTTAAGTATTATAGCTAAACCGAATTTTCTAATTATTATTTAATTTTGATTATTTTGTATTTTTTCATTAAAACTAACTTCTTTCCTATCTCGCGCCCCGCCTCTTTTCGTCGCGTAAGTGTCACACGTTAAGTGACAGTGCCCCTCGGTCGGCTGGGCGGCAGGTGACGTTTTCGAAGCTTGGGATCCGCGCGAAACAAGCTTTGGCTTTGTCTCGTTGGGCCACCTGAATGTGCAACCGTTGTACAATTTGACGTGCGTCCGAATGATCACTTTTTCAATTTATTCTTACATTGTTGAATTTTTAACAATTTTCCCTAGATAAATTTATATGTATTATTTATAATAGAGTTTGTAACCATTTTTCTTTTTACACCACTTCCTGTTTACATTTGAAGGTATAGACATGATGGGATTTTTGTTTTATACATAATCATAAATTATTGAAAGGATCTGGGAGCTCAGCTACACACAAACACACACACACACACACACGTGTTGCTTTAATATGGTATTAAGTCATTTCATTTATTATTTAAGCCGTGGCACAATTCGTTGGCGTTGACTGTCAAAAATGCAATCGCGAAAAACCAAAGCAAAACGAGCAAAAAAAATATAAAAACCGACAAAAAAAGGCGAGAAATGGAAAGCGCATGCAGAGAAATTCAATTACTATACAACTAGTATGGTAGTGAGTGGCCAAAAAATTGTGGGAAAGCGGGGAAAGTGACTGGTGTGGACGTAACGAGACGTAACCGTTGTTTGCACATAAATTGTTTGTAGTTATGTCAATGCTTATAATGTGTACATGTGTGTGTGTGTGATCTGTTAGCTTTTGCCCCCATTTATACAATTTAGCTGCCATTTGCTACCATTTTCCCTCAGCCATGTGTCAATGATATGAACAAAAAAATAAATAAAAATACAAGTAATCGCAATAAAAACAAAAATTGAAACGCCAAAGCGTCCTCTTGCTGTCCCCCTCTCCAACCCACACATACTCGCTCTCTCTCTCCCTTTCTGTCAGACACACACACACACTCAATTTATTTGCTCTCTGTCCTTCACATATGCTCATAATTTCTCTCTTTTTATTAATAATGCCACAACAGTATCACAAAAAACAATTCGCAACCTTAGCAAAAATAGAAAAAAAAAACTAAACTATAAAAAGTCCAAATAATAATAAAATATTGGAAATACGATCCACGTTTTGGAAATATCAAACTAAATAAAACTCTTGCACAGGCAAGAGAGCAATATATAAAGTATCAAATATTAAGTATACGTAAACTCTAAAAATGTGTTAAAGTTGAACAATTTATGGTTAAAAATGTTGTAAATTGTATAATCCATTTTAATGGATTTCAAACACTGAATTAAAGTAAGTTTTCTTTTAATATCTGATTACTTTTATAGGGAATTATCTTATTTCCCAATATATATTTTATAACTGAGTATTTTCTTAGTACCAGCTAATTAGTGTCTTAATTAATTTCAAGCTTAAGAAAATTACGTCTGAAGCTTGGACATATCATTAGCCCCAAAATAGTATAAACATAAAACAATTTGACTTTCTTTCTGAAGCAATATTATGATAAGACTATATAATGTATTACTAGAGTAGTTGAATTATTTGATACGCAATAGTTAATTGTATTTCTTTTCACTCCAGAGATAAGTAGCAGCTTAGTCAAGCTCATAACTTTTTAATTAACCTCAATATTAACCCACCCTGTACACATCTCCAGTAAATATTTAATTGCATTTATATACTACATACTCTATAAACTATGTACATATGTATGTACATCAGTTAATTAACTGATGTATATCACATGGCCAGAGTATCTCTTGTCATTAAGCACTCTTCACTTGGTCATAGTAATTGGCTCTTTATTTTATTATAACCAAATTTGTGTTACATTAAAGTGAAATGTTCGAGAGAAGCCGCAAGAATTTGTTTAAATAAATGACATGATACAAAAAAAAAGTGCAAAAGAGGCTAATGAGCAGACACTTAAAGGCCATCAGTAATGTAACCCAACACTCTTGCTTTCTATCTCTCTCTCTCTCTTTCGCTTTTCGCAATTAAAGAGCTTGTTAGCCGCCTTAATAATGTTGCACACTTAATAGTTTGTGCTCCAAGCGTCTTCGACACTCAGTGGCAACATCATAGAAACCCTCAAGCCAATTGTTCAATCATTCAACTAATAGAGCAGGCGACTAGACCTGACCACTGACCAACAACTCCAAAAGGGGCGTAATTGCAACATAGTGGGGCGTGGCATGTTAGCAACCAACAATCGATTTTAAGCTTGGCGTGGTTTTCAAATAGACAAGTGCTTAATTGGCTTTTTCACTTTTGGCAAATAACAAGAATTTCCAAAGAAAATAGCAAGAGATTTCGAATTTGTAAAATACCACCGAAATTCTTCCATTGAACATTGAATGAAAGTTGTGCAATAGAATCGAAATAAGTAGAACAATGTATAAGTAGTGTACTTTGTTTTAAAATAAATATGAAAAATTATGTGTTGAAAAATATGAATTTCTTTAAACGATAATTTGTAAAATTTAAAACGATTCTTGCTGTTATCTTTTCTAGCATTTCAATGGCAAATAGCTTAGCATATATGTATGTATGTATTTTGGTATAACCATCATTATTCACTGCTAAAATTTTCAAAATATCAAAAGCTAGATTAATGTATTTGGCCATGCAGCTAAACAAAAGATATAAAGCTGTGTATAAGTATACATGCTTCTGTCTGATGTGGGCTAATACCTGCATTATATGTATGCCTAGAAGTATGCTACTGTTTTGGGTTCTAGTTAAATTGGCTTGCCCCCAGCTTCGCCATTTCAATTCATTAATATGAATGTCTGTATATACATATATGTATGTATGTGTGGCATGTTTTATGGCATACTCTGCTCTGCTGCCATTAATCAACATTAAAAGTGTCAACAAGAAGAAGAAGAACAACAACAACAGCAACAAGAATAATAGAAATAGCATAAAAAAGAAAGAAAATGCCAGGCCAACGTCTTGGCTGTATGCAAAATAAAATGCGAAAAGCGCTCATAATAGCTGACAGGACGCCAAACGGAAAATTGTGAGTAGGGCCACA
Organism: Dettopsomyia nigrovittata; assembly: GCA_037040065.1. Taxonomy (NCBI): domain Eukaryota; kingdom Metazoa; phylum Arthropoda; class Insecta; order Diptera; family Drosophilidae; genus Dettopsomyia; species Dettopsomyia nigrovittata. The sequence continues at coordinate 34,125 of JBANCX010000110.1, forward strand.
GAGGAGCAAACTAAGAGGCAAGAAATAATAGGGAACATCAGAAAGAGAATACTTAGCACTTGGTGGCCATAAAACAATCAGCAGGTGTTTTATCATGCTCCACGCGAAAAATTTATTTGCTACGGCAAGTTGATTATATGACAGTTAGAGAGTACTCTACAGCCAAACATATTTTAAGGCGTTGAATTAGTTTATATTTGTGGCTTGTTTCTGTTTTTGTTTTTGCTTTTTTTAATAGCTAAAGTTTATGAATAAATAAACGCTGACAGTGTTTAAACGGTATTGTCTTAAACAAAGGTTTTCAACTATTGAATTTTTAAAAATTCTACATGACCGAAGAGTAACTTTAAATGTTGACGATTTTTAACTTCTTTATTTCTATGTTCTATTTTATTTATTTCATGTATTTTACAATTTCAAACTATATCACAACAGTTTATTATACTTTCTTCTCTCACAACGTCTGATCATCTCATTCACTTTTACAAAAATGACTCGATGACTTATCTAGTTCTATCGATATCAATATTAGTGGTATATAACTCCATTGATAGTGTTGTATACTATCTTAGTTCTCCAATAACAAAACTAGGCAATATTTATTATTTTTATTTTATTTTATTTAACAATTATATACAAAAAAGAAGTCAGCTAGGTAATAAGATGTCTTCCCTATAATCTATTTTTATCATTGATTATAATTGACCAATCAATATTTTATTCATTTTATAGTTAAACAACAAAAATAAAATACTTTCTATGCAAACAACATGAATATTATTTTGCAAACAATTTAAAATTGCTGCTTTAGCTTATAATTCCCAAGTGGTTATTGTACAAACAGCACAAAATGGGAATTGCTTAGCTCAGCAATTGCTTTGAGGAAACTGTTGTGCCAAGTGGTTTGTATTATTTTATTTTTGTACAGCAATCAACTCATTGTTTGCCAATCTTATTGAATAAACACAACAACTCTCTCTCTCTCTCTCTCTCTCTTTCGGTCTGTTTCTCTGTCTATCTTTCTTTGGTTTGCTTTCATGCTTTGCTCTTTGATAAAAAAAAA
>JBANCX010000111.1:1321-20049 GCA_037040065.1 Dettopsomyia nigrovittata
TGTGTGTGTGTGTGTGTGGGGAAAATATTCCTTTTTAGTAATTAGTGTTAATGATGCTTCGTTGCAGCTGAAAATTTACCAAATTGATTTTGTGGTTAAGGTAAAGGATTGGTTTTAAAGATGCCTTTAATCTTTGCACGCTCAATAAATTAGCTTGATATACAAATATATCTGTTTATTTATTTATTTTTGATTAATTAACCATCTTCTCTAATTATCTTTCACATTCATGCAATGCTTCCTATCGTGACAAATATGATAAAAATGTTGTTATTCAAAACAATTCAATAATAAAATACTAATATAATAATACTAAAGATATAATAATGATCTGATAGATTTGATATTTATTTATATTTCTACATTTCTACATCTCTGCATGTTTTTCAAATAGTTTTTGTCTAATAGCTATAAATAGGCGAAAAGCAGAACAACAAAAATTTCAACTGACAACAAAAAAATATTAAACAACTTTGCCCAAGTGCAAAAGCAAGTGCAAAAAAAGAGCCAACAAACTAATAATTACGAAAATTACCAAAATAAATAAATAAAAATTTAATTTATTTATTTGTTTTAGTTCAAAAGTTATAATCGACCTAGAAAAATGAAACGAAAAAAGAAGAATTTTTTTTTATTCTTTTATTAACAAATTATTGTATTAGTCGCTTAAAAACTATTGCCAGGTGTTTAAATCATGACGTGATTAGATAAAAGGTAAAAACATCCGGAACAAAAATATATATTTTGGTAAATAAACATAAAAAAAGGCTAAAAAAATTAAAAAAAGAAAACATAAAATGTTTAACATGCCGCAGTCTGGGGCCGTTGCGCCTCAATTGCTTTTGACGATCGCACGGGAAGCTTTATTTTTAGTCCAAACAATGCAGACAGACAGACAGACAGACAGACAGATCACTTCAATTTTGGCTAGAATGATGGATAGATGATGAATTGTTCTGCAATCAATGATCGACAGAGAGAGAGAGAGATTTATTCTTTGAGAGCAATTGATAGTGTTGTCAAACTTTGCTTAGTTAATTAACGAAATATAATTTATAATTAATTAATTTCATTTGTATTATATAGTTTTAGGCATATAAAATTTTTAATTAATTGCATTACACTATTAATTCATGGAAAATAAATTAATAAATAAATGTTGCGAAACAAAAAATAGCTAAAAATGAAAATAATTCATTTATCAACACTGCTTGAGTGCAACAAAACGCAAAATGAAATGATAATAATGATGTTGAGAATGAAAAGAACGAGAATGCGAATAAGAATTAAGAAATAATATGAAATTTTATTGATTAGTATTGAGAAATTCGGTCGGTCTTGTGTATCAAGTATTTAGCGTTCGAATACTATAAGCGAAATGCTTGAACGTCGAACGTCGACTGAGAGAGGGATGCTTGGTTGAGGTTTGATTGAATTCGCTATAGAATGTGCGCACGTGACGTCTTATGGCTTATACGTTAGTATTAATTGCTCATTTGGTCTATAATTAAACAGCATATAACCATTTACGATTGTACGAAAGTACAACAGAAAAGAACAGCCAAATAGATTCTAATCAAATTAAATGAATTATTTTTTTTTTTTTGTGAATACGAAATAAATAAGATCTAAATCAAAACTGAGCTAGCAACAGATGCGAAATTATTGTAAGATTATTGTAAGAGTATTGAATCGTTGATATTATACTAATTTCTTGAAATTTATTTGATATTTAATAATTTCTTTGTAAATTTTGATTTCTAATGATCGAAATTGTTTTATTTTCTTTTTTCGCTTTATTATTATTTATGGCAACAGATTTTGACCTCAATTCTCTTAACATTAGTTCAAATATTGCCATAACAAGAAAAACTACTTAAAAACAATAATATTTGATAGTTGCAATGACAACATTATTGCATTTAAGCCATTGACAGTGCTGTAAAACGTCAGCTACAAAAAGTAGTTTGAAACTTCTTCTTTTTTGAAATGACTGTACTATGTATTTGTCATGGGACAATGAATACTTACAACAAACAAGTCTTTGTGGCTAAAGCTTAAAAACCTTTTAAGCCATTTAACAACAACACTGACTATAAAAAAAAAACAGGAACAAAACAAAATATAACATCTCAATTTAAGAAAGTGCAGGCAACAGATGGCGCCACACACCCACACACGCGAACAGACGAACAGACGTACACAGCACTAAGCTGTCTGCAGCTGTTGCGCTCGAAGAGATAAACGAACTGCTGACAATAAGTACTTAATTTTACTAATTAAATAGTTAGTCTAAGCTACTTAGTTAGCTAGTTTAGTTGGTTTTTTTTTTGCAGCTTAGTTAAACATTGCATTGCTGTGACTTTCTCTTGTATTATCAACTTCAACATATAAAAGAAAAGTTGTCAAATCTATTTAATTAATTTGAACCAAAGGTATATTTTCATTTAATTTCACAACAAAACCAAAGAAAATAAATGAAAATAAAGGAATAGAAAACCCTTTTTTTGGTCTTCAGGACTTAAGACTTTGTTAGATTCTTGATTGTAAACACACAAGAGTAACGTAGCTATTGTAAATTGCGCAGCGATTGTATAAATACAATTACGACATTGTACAACACTGTATTATTATTGTTGGCTGTTGATGTTGTCTGAGTTTGCCAGACATTGGTAACAAATCCACCAGCTTTGTATTAATCATCAAAACACAAAAAAAGATAAACAAATCAAAATGCAATAACGAAAATTGTGGATTTGTGGTAAGTTCATAAAAATTCAGCTTTAAAAATTATAGTTATATGTATTTTTGAGATGTTTTTTTCCTAATTCTTGATATATTTGCTATAATTATCAGTTGGTTTAATAGGTTTTCCTCGATTACAAAGTATTTTATTTATTTATTTATTTATTTATTTAAGCAGGAACAGATTAGTAACGAAAACTGATTGAGTAACCGCAAATTAGTTATCGACAACGATAAAAATTATAAATTGCAAATACAAATATCGATAAACGTATCGATTCGAAAACTACATTGATTAATCAATCAATTATGATGGCGCAAAACCCAAAAGTTTTTGTATATTTTGTCTTATAGACATTGTCCATAATATGTATAGAAATCTGAATGAACAATCGGTATAATCATCAGCCGATAAATTGCGATAACTTGGACCCTGAATCATTGATATCGGATTGTAAATTGGGCAACAACGCATCCATCGAACATGCTTAACATCCTGTGGCAAATATTGATTTAATTTTCATCAGCGTTTTATCGCGATTATTATATGTACATACTTTAATTTCTCTTTATATCGCTTAATTTTCTTTTTTACGGAATTATCTAATCAAACTCGATGTGTTTCCTTGCGTCGCTCCAACTTTTTACTCTGTTTATTTACCTCCGTTTTAAGCTTCTGGTAATTCTCTGTAGAATATACCAGCACCGAGGTGAGCCCTTCGCCTAAGAACGCTGTACATAACCTGGAAAAGAATGGAAAGAAAAATTTTGAAATAAATGAAATTCATTTGTTTAAACAATGATTTCTTTTTTTTCTTTTTATGTAAATAATTACGAATGCATTGCATTGCAAGCTTGCTTTATATCCTATATGTTATTGTACTATCTGGCAACACGACAATTTTTCAGTATTTTAATACTTTGTTACACAAAAACAACAAAAATAAGAATATACCTAAAAATAACAAAGTGCTGCACTTGAGCCATAAATACGACGTAGTACAAGGAACTAAAGACAACAAACAGTTTGAAAGATGAAAGTGGACAAGAAAGGACAACAAATGTCGCTGTTAAGTTGACGCTGATGATGAATGTTGACAATATTTTGAATACAGTAAAGGAAGGAAACGGTTGCCTCGTCACAATAATAAGAACTGATCGTTTTTCAGAATATCTATTTCAAATAAATTGAATTAAAGGACATATATTCTAAAAACTAGGAAGATAGTTTTTCATGCTGTCGACCATATAAACCGAAAATATTCCTAAATATCAAAATAAATGTATTTTTTTTGTGAAAATTGTATTATTTTTCAATATTATGACTTAAATTTCTAGGTATACACTAAATTTTGGTGATCATACAGAATACTAAATGACATATTGGCGCCCAACGTGGGTCAAGCTGTTTACACGTGTGTTGGCCTGAAGCAAAAAAAAATGTAAATTTTCTGTAAAATCTTTTACTTGGGTTCGTTAAGCTGCTGTCTTAGTCTAATTCTCTAAGAAAACATGTTGGCGGCCAACGTGGATAGCCGCTAGAAGCTGTTAAATGCTATGAAAATAAGCTATAAATAGAAATTCAGAAAGAATATTCAATATTCGATCTATTATTTTAGGATAGTTGAGTATTTAATGTTTGTGTTTTTCTGTTTATTTTTTTTAAATCTTCAACTAAGTGCTCTCGTTCACCACAACTGTTTATATGTAGGGTATGTTTGTGGTATGTTGCCTTGTCTGTCCCAACTGTCTGTCTGTTGAGTCAGTTGACTGTCAGTTGTCTTATCTTGCCTTTAGCTTACGATTCTACTGGCATCATGCTTTGCACGTCCTTTGCCTGCAACTTGCAACTGTCAACTTGAGCGACTTATTTGCTTAAGGATGCACATTGCTTCAAGGCTTCATTTATTTAGCTCTTGGTCATACTACGACTATCATACTATTACTACTATAACAACTACTACTGCTACATACTACTACATAGTCTTCTCTGCTTTCTTCTTTCTTCATTCTGATTTTTTATTCTTGCTGTTGGTCAGCATTTGGCGTTGCCCGCACCAGAGTGTTGGCTTAGTTGACAATGTTGCAACATCATTAAGGCAATGCTTGCTGCTTGCGCACTTGGCTGACTCAGCGATGAGCATAAAACGTGCCAACTAATTAAGTATCTAGCGAGTGTTAAACTAAATTAAAAATAGTATAATAAAATTAAATAATATATAAAAATATATATATATATATTTTTAATAAAAAATTTAATGAAAAGTTTATTAAAAGTGTACAGGTATAGGCAATTGACATGCCCTCAAACAATATAAAATAACATAAAATAATAATAAAAATATTTAAATTAAATTAAAATTAAAAAAAAAAATGGCAGCATTGCCCCACGGCTGTAAATATCAAATTAAAAGGACATTAAAACAGTGTGCGATTCGAGCGTTAATTAATTTTTAATGAATATATATTGAAAATGCATTAAAAGCTTGCGGCTTTCTGGGCTTCGTGGAACCCCAAGGGCGGAATAGTAGTAGCTCTATAAAATATATTTTTGTAATAATAATGATCATAATGATGACAATGTTGATGATATTGTAGCTGTTGCCATTTGCGCGGTTTTTCAACACAACCATAGTTAATTACAATTTTATACCTTGACAATCAAAAAAAAAAAAAAACTTAAAAGGGTATACCGCGGTTGCTATAAAATTCAAAAACACTTTCGAATTTTAGGTTAGAATTTTTGGGTTTTTTTTGGAAAATTGATGTAAAACAACTTTATTTAATTTAATAATAAATATTATTTCTCTAAAGAAAATTTCGTAAATATTTGATATATTTAAACTTTTAACGAATGTCAAATATATGTATTAGTAAAAATAACTTAGTCAAGACACACACACACGCGAGCTCATTTTTGGTTTATTAATTTCGTTGCCTACTTTTGGGCTATGCAGCAAAAAGGAAAAGAAGCAAAGCTTTTAAAGTCACTCTGCCAGCCACATTGCACTTGAGTGCCAACCAAAACTGAAGGGTGTTTAACACAAGTAGCAGTAATGGAGAAACATACAGATAGAGAGAGAGAGACAGAGAGAGAGAGAGACCGAGAGTAAAATAAAAGAGCGAGAGAAAAGACTGTGAGGTGGCAATAGCAGGGTAAGGACTTGAGCATGGGCAAACAATGTTAAGGGTGTTGCTTGTAACGCCTGAATGGCAATCTTCACTTTTGCTTGAACAATGGTGCTTTCTACAGAGACAGAGACAGAGACAGACAGAGAGAGAGAGAGAGAGATAATATTATTTTTCTTTCGTCTTTTTTTGTCTTCTTCGTTGCCAAGTAACTTCTGTTTGGTAGCGCAAAAGTGAACGTTTTATTTACAATTGTGTTGCTTTAAAATACCTTTACAGAGCAAGCAAAAAAATTTTCCCATTTTTTAGATTTATTCTTTTTTCCTTTCAATTTGAGGTTTACTTTCGTATTTTGGGGTGTAAGATGGAAGTTTTTTGTTGTGTGTGTACGCAAATTGAAAACGCAAAAAATTTAAATTGTTGATTTTTCAATAAATTTCAAATATTTAAATAGATATTTTCTTTCTTTTTGGCATTAATTTAAATATAAATTCGGTTTTTAATAATATATTAGTTGTTTGAGTTCGTTTTGTTTACTAGTTCGATCTTTTTAGTTCCTTAAAACTTGAATTTTAATCAAAATTGTTGTCTCTGATTATGGAAATTAAAGAGATCCTTTTCAATAAAATTGTTCGTCAAGTGTTCAGTAAGTGTATTACGAGTCTGTAAAGAGTATTACAAAATTGTTATTAAAATGTGCATCGTATGTGCTCATTAAAAAGTTTATGTGTGAAGAAAAAATGAACAATATTTAATAAGTTGTAATGAATGTAATTATAAGTTCATTAAATTATATATATTTTTTATTGTCAGCTAGTTTCAAGAGTTTTTCGACATAAATTTTTAATTAAGTTTTTTTTTTGTATTATATTGATTTAAAATTTTATTACATTTTATCATTGTTTTTAAGTCAATCCGTATAAATAATATAAAAGTAATTAATTTAAGTATTTTTCTTTTTTTTTTTTGCTAGAGCATTGTTGAGTCGACTGTTCCTCTTGTTCTTTTAGTGCTCAATTGTCGCTAGCAGCGCTGTGGCAAAGCTTTAGCCATTTTGTTTGCGCTTCAATATTGGCTTTGTCTGCTCTTGTTGTTGTTGTTGTTATTGTTGTTGTTGGCAGCGTTAGGGCAACATGCTTGCTTCCACTTCTTCTTCTGCTGCTGCTTCATCTGTTTCTTCTTCATCGTCATTTTGTAGATTTGTCTCAGCTGCGTTGCACGCTTTCCGCTCTCAAATTGTTCCACATTTTTCCACACATTTGCAAGTCAAATGAAATTATTTATTTTAAGTGTATATACAGATATATATACATATCTGTAAATGTATATACATATATATAGTATATATATGTTTTGTGCGTATATAAAATATTACTATCGTGTGCTGGGCATATTATAAATAAGCAATTTACTGTCATGTACTTTGTTATGCATTTGACATCTGAAGTCAAATTGTTGGATTGCTTTCAAAACTGAAATACAAAATGTCAGCTAATTAGACCAAGCTATGCTCAAATGGTCGTATACTTAATCAAATGCATTAATTACACACAAAGAAATTGAGTGTACAACTAGGCGTATACGCAACGCAATGCAATGAATGATTAATAAAAAAGTTAATTTGATCGTGCAAATCAAATCTTTTCAGTTTTCTGCATCAGAGCAGACTGAAGCTGCGCTCTTGCGATATCATCATTTGCACACTAGAACCAGTTGTGAATTGTAAAGATGCCCATGTTGCAAAATAACGTTGGAAGCAAAGCAAATAAATAAATAATTTGAAGAGATTGTATTTTGGCATTTTTATATTTTTTTACACTTTTTTTTTTATATATTGTTCGAATGCTTGTATAATGTAATAAGCCAATAGAGAGCTTGGCAGTCGAAAAAGAGAGATCAATTAAGACAATATGTATGTTCCTTCAGAATATCCAACCAAAGAGCCAAAGATCTGACATTAGTTCGATATATAAGAAAGTTGTTGAAGGAATTACAAAGTTGCAGTTAAAGTTTATCTTAATAAATATTACAAAATTCCATATAATTAATTTAAAATGAAAAAAATCGAGAAAAACAAACATTTTTGATGTTTTTGTAATAATAGTATTTTCAATTCGTAGAAAATATATTGTTGACAGAAATACAAACGAAAATTCATTTATTATGTCAATTCTATAGCCCTTCTCGTATACATTTCATTATAATTATGAAAAATATTTATTAATTTTTTACGACTACTACTACTACGAGTACTACCATAATAATAATAACTATGGTCAGTCCGTTTGAGAGCTATAATAGATGCAATTTTGAATTCTCAGAATATTCACAGTAAAGCCATTTTAATGAGCAAAAAGAATCAATAAAAATTTCTGCATTTCGATGTCATGTTGTTGTTTCTACTTAATAAAACGTATCCAACCCTCTCTTCCATATACTAGACGAATGATGGTCAGTTAAGGACTTAAATGGATTGTACAATAATACAAAATTAAACTCTTTATTTAACAAAAGTTTTGATGATAAAAAGATTTTTGATTAAACCTCGTTCATGTTTATAAGTGTATTAAAATATAGTTAACTGCGTTTTCCAGTTTAGAATAACAATTAGTTAACTTTTTGGCTTGTAGATAATGAATCAGCAAAGTACGAGAGAATGTCAAAAACATGCATAACATGTCGAGAAATATATTCATTTTGTATCTGGATACCCAATGGATTCTTAATGCACAACAGCGCTGCATTACATTTTATGATGGCTGCTTTGGCATTTCCGTTTTATGTTTTCCATTTCCGTTGCACATCAGCAGCAGCACACAGCAGCAAACAACAACAGATTTTTGCATTTAATTACCAAACAAACATACACACACAGGTTAAGAGAAAAGAGAATAGACAAGAGAGAGATTGAGAGTGCCAGATCCTTTAATCTGTTCCCTTTTGCATATGCAACTGAAATAAGCATAAATGCATTAACAATTAGCAAAGGAACGGCTAAAACAAACAAAAAAAAAACAAGTACGCTCGACTAAAAGATACCCAAAAACTGCTTGCAGGTTATTCCTATGGTAGATACATACATGTCTGATAATTTTATCTGTGCACGGTAATAATGACTAAATCGATCTGGTCTTAGATACCTTCCCTTTTTTCCAGCCTATACTACTCTCGTTTCTACCATTTTTTACAAAATGGCACAAATATATACAAAATGAAAAATTTACATATTATACTACAATCAGTATTATTTTTTATATTTATTTACGGATGAAAATATATTTCAGCAAAAGCATCTTAATGGACAACCAGGTAACAATATAGTTTAGCGGCCAGTGTCTGTTATATGCTGCCTCCAGTCAATTTGTTGATCGTTTTTGTGTTCAACTCGATGACTTTTGAGAAGTTTTCCAATATTGTTAACTACTCGTAAATGTAAAATCAAAGAATTATGCATTATTTTTGATACAATTTTTGTATTCATTTTAGTCGTCCTGTTTATTAACGACCAATATAAAAGTCTGATATATGTGTTAAGAAAATGGCATTATGATGCTCTCTGCGACTAAATTTATAAATTCTTCAACCATAACGAGCTGTGTATGGCCAATAAGTGAAGAACTTTGCACACTCTACGAGCACAAGCTCAGCTATGCTTCGCTCTCAAATATAATGCGTAAAATCTGTTAGAAAATTATTTAAAAAAAATTTAATATTATTTGAAACTATATATAAAATACTTATATAAATTTTAATTTTTTTAAATATTTAAAAAATCAAAAATTAGATTTTTAATAATGAAAAATTGGATTTAGAGTTCCTCGCACGTCACAAAATTCTTTGCCAACTCAGTCTTATCTCTCTACAAATAAATTCATTCAACTAGTTGTGAAATTGTTCAAACCCCATGGGGGGGAAAGACATTACATCTTTTAAAGGTTTTTTTTTTTTTACTTTATTATTTTTCTTATTTAGCGTTGCCTCTTAAAAAGCAAATCTTTTGGTTGACATCCTGTTAAATAATTCATATGTGCCTTCAGCTGTGCTGTGTGCGACAATTGCCATTTTTTGTTTTTTTATAATACTCCTTTCTTTGTCTTGATTATAATGTTTATGTATATTACGCATACGCCGCATGGTGTCAAAGCATTAAGATCTCTCGCATAATGTTTGACACAATGATGAGCGGGCATTCAAGTCAAAAAATATAATAAAATAAATATAAAAATAATTTTTTTTTTCATTTTTCTTTGCTAATTAAGTGTTAAATCATGCCGAAAATTTGCTCACTCAGCGTTTCCAAAAAAAAAAAAAAAAAGAAGCAGACTGACAGACAGACAGGCATAGAAATTGTGAAATCGCGCTGTGTGTGCATGAGTACTTGTACTCATTCATATGAAAGTGAGCGAGTACTCATACATACATTCATACATACATGCGAGTATAACTGCCTTATTGCCTGACTTAGAGGTACAGCCTCTAAGCCACGCCCAAGTAGCACGCACTTTATGCGCAAATGAACACGCATTTACACACACACGCACATATGAAGAAGACAGCAGCAGGAACTCATTTATGAATATGCTGCCTCATGTCATGTCATGTATGAGTTTTTTTTTTTTAATACACAAAATATACATTTACATACATACCTGCATACATACATATATTTCATTTTTCTTTTTGGGCAACTAAAGAAAGGGTATTAAGCGAGGCAGTTGCAGTCATTTAAGCAGGATTAGGCAAACCTTTTATGAATAGTAAAGCAAACAACAACAAAAAACTAACACACACACACACACACAATTTCTCTCTCACTCTCCATAAGTATGATGTACTTTAAATATTGTAATAAAAAAGTGTGCGTGTTAAAAAAAAATTCAAATAAAATAAATTACGCAAATGTTGAAAGAGAAAAAACAATTTTTTTATCTTAAGCTTAAGATTTATTATTTATTTGCAAGGTTATTTGCTGTTTTTTTTTTCGTTTGTTATAATGAAATAATTAAATTAAATTTAATTTAATATTGATATTGTACAGACACACACGGCGAATGGCTAACTCTATTATACAACACTGTTTTACGATATTGTTTAACACTTATATTTATGTCATTTATATAACTATCATAAGTTTGTCATATCAGAAAATCAAGGAGATCAGTCGTGTTTGAGTGTTTGAGCTGAACAGACGTTACGAGCGCAGAATTTAAGGGAATTAATGAAATAGACAAGTAAATAAATGAATAAATGATATTAATACATAGATTATCTATCTATAACTATTATAATAATATTAAATAATACTTTTTCTATTTGCTATTAACAAGAGTATTTAAATTTCGTTCTAGATTTCTTGTAATGACTTTTGCTTTCTAAAGTTATTGTAGTATTTGTTGTTGTTGGTAATATGCCATTTGTTGTTGTTGATGCTGCTATACATACATACATATATGCAGACTGTATGCCTGCTTACGGTTTTATGGCTAATTTCAAAACTCATTTTATTACGCGAACAGAAGAAGCAACAGCGCAAAAACACACCAAGTAGTACATAGTAGGAAAAGTATAGGGCAAAGGGTGTAGAACAAAATATGTTGCCTACTTTTTTGGGCAAACATTTACTTGCCGCTTGCTTGCTGTCTGTGTGAGTGTGTTTGTGTGTATTTAGCAGCGCATCATTAACATTTGGCCTTAACAGGCAGCATCTTGGCCGCCTTTTGTCTTTAGTCTTTGTGTGTAGCGCTACTTAAGTGAAATCTTCTTAATACATTGTTAACAACTCATATGGGGATTAGGTCCGCTTAGCAAAAATTTCACTTTACCTTTTTCCCATCCCCATCTCCATCACAAATTTTCTTTTATTTTTTTTTTTTTGCTCTCAATTTTGCTCTGTCATGTACTGCCACAGAAAAAAAAAGAAGAAAAGAAAAAAGAAACTACTATGGCCAAAAAATATTTCTTCAATTTGCCACATTTCGCTCGTCACTTTTGGCTCAGCAGTGTTAAATTATTTATAGAGAATTTCTGCCAAACCGGTCGCCCAACACATCCATCCATCCATCCATCCATCCATCCTACTACTCTGTCTCGCTGGCTCTCTCTCTCAAACTTAAATCATTCAAAAAAACACGAAAATTGTTGCCTGCTGTGTCAAGTGGCAAATCTGCGTTGTAATGTGCATATATAATTTTTCATATACATATACACATATACATACACTTTACTGATTTTTTTTTGTTGGGGCACTTAACGCTTGAATGCTTTTTTGTTGTTTTTCTTATACTTTCGAAATTTTCTGCTGTTGTTGTTGCTGTTGTTATATATGTATATACATATAGTGTTTGTTAGGCAATTGCCTTGGGAAATGTTTAGAAAAAATAAGAGAACAAAATTGAGAATTGAGCTTGTGGAATTTGTATAATTACCCCCCCAGCCCACCAAAAAAAAAAGAAGAAGAAGTTTCGAAAAAAGAAAAACATTCGTTTTGAGCAAACAACTACCTCTTAAAGCATGCCCTTAAGCGTTAGGCATGACATTGGAAAGCATATGCAAAGTTCGTTGTGTTCATAAAAAAACATGCGAGTATCACATTGAAGTGGTTTTTTTTTCAGCTTTTTTTTTTTTGTTTATAGCTTCATTTTGTTTGTGCTCTGCTCTGTTGTGCATTTCATTTGACTCTGCATATATTTGCGTTTGTATAAAGAAGCAGAGAGTGAGTTTGTCGCTGCTGGCGCCGTAAACTATGCAATGGAAATGAATAAAAGCGAAATCAGAGCAACAGACAGTCAAAGTAGCTTTATCTTTAGTCTGCTTATATTTTTTTTTATTAAAATGATCAACTTATGTGCGCTTGTGTGTGTGTCTGTGTGTGCGTGTGTGTGTGCTTGTATGTGCTTGTGAGTGCTGCTCACTTTTAAAATGACTTTGATTTGATATTTAAGTAAATTCAGCGCAGTACTTACTCAAAAAATTGCCGCAGTCTTAAATTTTTAATATACAAAATTTACTGCCTCTGAACATTAGCAACAACAACAGCAGCAGCATCATTATAATTATTATTATTATTATTATGGGAAAGTTGGTAAATTTCGGAGGGCGCTTACCTTAGCTGCTTGTCTGTTTAATCATCAATAATTGAAATAGAATTTTCCTGAAAACCGGAAATGTTGCGCACATTTTGATTATCATCATCATACGTTGCGTTGTATTTGAGTCAATCTACTTCACTGAAATGATACGTGCCAAGTGCCCAAGAAGACGAATTCAAGAAAACACTTTAAAGAGAGTGAGACTAAAAATAGTGAAATGAAATAGATAAGTCTGGTTGAGTGTGCTCGACTGGCAGATACCCTGATCCCATAAGTCACATGTAATGATTATTTCTTTAATATATACATACGCTCGATTTAAATATAGTTTAGTCTCATTAAATGAATAATTTCTAAAATTTGTTGACACTGAAGTTGATTTTCCTAGCTCTTTAAAGTCTCTGGAATTCACTAGACTCAATTTTCTTGACTGAAAGTATATTTTTCAGTGAATTATAATACCCATTCGGCCAATTTCAATGGAATACCGGTATAAATAACTAGGCTAAAGCAAATAGTCTTAAATAGTTCTTGCAATTTAGAGTGTTTCAACAAGTTTTTCGTTGTTTTTTTTTTTTTTTTATAAGACCATTCCCAGCTGCAATTAGTACTAGCAAACAATTTGAATTCATTTTAAAATTTGTCAATTAGGAAGAAACTTTTATTTATATTGTTCAGTGATGTTTTTTTTTTATAAGCTTTAAATTGAGGTTATAACGTCTATTATTTAAGTGGTTAGTCAACATGTGTATAGTACATATGTATGTATATGAGTACAAGGACAAGCCTCAAACTGATAAAATATACTATAATAATATATTATGCTATAGAAGAATGTTATTTGTGCAGTGTTGCAAATCGCATCATAAATCAAGAAGAAGCAATGCCTGGCATTGTATAAACGTACACATATGTGTGTGTGTGTGTGTGTGTGTGTGTGTGTATTGTATAATGCTATGACTTTCTAACAGCACTTACTCACCTAAGCCAAGTCACGTAGTTACTACTTAGCAGTATATATGTATGTATGTATGACCCCAGGGAGTTTGAATTCTTGAATCTTAACAACACTTTAAGCGTGTGTGTGTTGTGTTGTGTTGTGGCCTTTGTAACAAACATTGCACATATTGCAATATTAGTAGCACGTGTATAAGACATGATAATCGTTTTATATGTATTTGCCTTTAGCATATTTCTCTAAGTGTAGTGAATAGTGTTCAAAGTGCTTAATAGACTCTTGGCGCCCAACGTGGTTGGGTCAATTTTTTATTAGCTTTTTTATATATATATACAATGTATATTTATCCAACATTTAGTGCAGCATTTCTTTCTTTCGACTTGTCATGGGAGCTCATTAGAGTTTGGCGCCCAACGTGGGACACTTTTTTTTGGGGGTTATTTTGATAGTGATGTCATCAAGTGAAGTTTTTCTTAAAACATTTTTTCTTTTTCAAACAACAATAAATAATGTTGAGTGCAGTTTGGCGCCCAACGTGGGGTCAATGTTTCTTTTCACTCTTATACGAACGAATTACTTAATTATACTTATTTACTTATGTACTTACTTTTTAGCAGCTGTTTCCAGCAAGTCTTTTTATACTTATCATGAGAGCTTATTGGCGCCAAACGTGGGTCGCTTTTTTTTGGGCTTGCTGTTAAAATTTATAATTTATTCATTGTCATTGAATCTAGTTAAGTTGTGGCGCCCAACGTGGTACTCTTTAGTATTTTTTAATATTTTTATTATTTTGTTTTCATAAAAAAATTTACGTTAACTTGAAATTAACAAATTTTTTCATTGAAATTTTTAGTTTTTTTTTTCTCGTTAAATAATTTTGTTATTTTTTGGGTCAATTTATATTGATCTTTGTATTTTTAACTTAAGCTTACAATAGTTAAATAGTTTTTATATTTTTATGTTGTATTATTATTTTAATATTATTTCTTTTGTAGACCAAATGACATAAAAAATATGGGTTCTATGCTGGTGTCAGTGACTGTAGTTCGCAGCATAATACAAGTAAATGTTTATGTTTGTGTGTGTCCGTGTGTCTGTGTGTGTTATCTGCCATTAAATTGGAAATTTTGTTGTTTGTTTTTGTTGAATTGTTTATGCTGCGAGCCGCTTGTAAGCCTTAAGGCAACAACAACAACAAAACCCTTTTCTTTCAATTTTTTTTTTGTTGTTGCTAATGTCATGTAAATAACAGCAACAACTGCCGCATAAATAGCATAAACTAGCAGCAGCGTCTATATATATATATGTGTGTGTTTCTCTGTGTGTGTGTGTGTGTGTGGCATAAAAATGTTGCCACTTTGTCTTGTTTTGCAATTTAGAAGTCATTCACTTTGGCCTCTGCGCCAAATGAGCAACGAACTCTCAACTTAACTAGACAAACAACAACAACATATACAAACAGTAGAACAACAACAACAACAAAAACAATGGCAATCAATGCCAGAACAAGGAACACACACACATACATACATACATATATATAGACTGTGTTTGTTTTCACACAGTTCGTTGTCTATTTTATTGTATTTTAATTTTTGTTATTTACACCAAAAACAGAGTCACTGCACTTGGCGCTCATTCTCGTTCTCACGCGCTCTCTCTATCTCTCTCTCTTTCGTATTTATACCTTTGCTGTCAAATAGAGTATAATGATTTCGTTATGAATTATGTAACGCATATTTAGCAAACTGGCAAACATTATTAATTAATAAGAAATTAAAATTAACTTTTATTTTTTAAACTGTTTCTTAGATGTTTCTTTAGTGAAAAGACAAACTGATATATTATAAAGATGATTTTAAATTAATAAATACATTTAAATTAATAATTCATATAAACAACATCATTCGCTAAAATGCTTTTTAATTTTTGTGAATTTTTATTCGTTAACTTTTGCTTGTTTTTTGTATAAATTCAACATTCGAAGCAAAATTAAATTTTTAAAAAAGTTTTTTTTTTCAACTCCCAATTCATATTGAATATATTGAATATTCTTGATCGTTAGAGAACGAATTTCTGCACAAAAATTAATTGATTGAAATCAAATAATAATTATTATCTATCTATATACTATATTCGTCTAAGTAAGGGTATAATAACATCGGTTTTGCAAAGAACCTAGCCATTCTCACTTGTTGTTTGTTATGCTCTTTCTCATTTTACACATACAATTTGCCTTTTACACGCTTTCTCTCACTCACTCGCTATATATCTACGATGTTTGGTCTCTTTTGCTTTTTGATATCTCACTACAGTGTCTGGCAACGTCACAGCTGCGGTTAGTGTCACCCAAAGGGATTTGTACTTTAATTTCTTTGCTAATGCCAAAATGTAGCAAAACGCTGCCAACGTGGTACCCGTACCCTTAGCTACCGTCTTGTGAATGGCAAGCAAGCAAGCAACCCTCCTTCATAAATATTACACTTGCGATCAATTTAGCTGCTGGCATTTGGCTCCTGGGCCAACATGGGCATGTCTCTCGTCATGTCAGCGCCAAGTGTTGTGCCATAAATAAAGCTCGTTAACTGCCTGTAAATTGGGCATTGCGCCGCATTTTAATGTTAATACTTGAGCTTAGTGGCTAAAAGTAACTTGCCCAACAAACGCCAGCAATAGCCAAGAATAAAAAGCCTTTTTCCTTTTCCTTTTCAATTTTTTTTCTATTTCTATGAGAAAGACCTGAAAACATAAAGTTGGCCATAAACACTTAATAAACTATTGAGTTTTTTTTTATGGTAGTACGAGAAAAATAAAAATATTCATTTTATAGTATTTTATTAATATTATAACTTAACTTGGCTAGGTGAATTAATGTTGGTTTCAAGCAAATGTATTCAATTAAAGTTGAAAATATTAATATTTTTCATAAAAGTACATTATTATATCAAGATTTTCAATATAAAATTATGTTCTTCATGGATAAAATAGTTAAATTTTTAATAATAATTAAAAAAGCAACAAATAATTTGATTAATTAAAAGAATAATACTTTAGAAAATCGATTAAAAATCAATTTCTGATAATAAATTAAAAATTTTGAAGAAAATATTATTATTTAAACACTTTATTCCCCCATCACTAATACTACTTTCAAGTGTTAATCGAGTCTAATTTTATGTTTTAATAATAGTATATTAATCAATTTGTTGAAGAAGCAAGTTAAATTGTTTGATTTTGCGTATCACTAATTAATAGTCCATCTCTAGTTTTGCATTCCTCTTTGCACCAAGCGCCTACTTATTCTTATACTTATGATATTTCATATTAGTAGCAAATAAACTGTCGTCGAGTACATATGCATAGCTGTGCGTTTTATTATTTGGTCAACTGAACATTGTTCCAGCACTCTGATACCAATTCAGACATTGTGCTAACTTATCATCAACACAATTAATTCAATTTATTGAATAAAAAGCGAAATATAATTTTGAAAATTGTTTGTTTGTTTGTTTTTTTTTTTAGAAAATCGATTTAAAATCGATTTGTTGTTAAAACTTTTGCCAAAAATCAAATGAAATGCAAGCAAATATTATTCAAACACTTTTTATCAAGTGTTATAAATCTATTTTTAGTCTTATTTATTTATTATTTTTATTTTTTTTTTCTAAAATAGTATTTTCTTCAAAAATATTGTCACTTCATTTAATACTAAAATAGAATCTAGCTGACATTTGTTATTTTTATATGTATGTATGTCAAGTTCAATTCAATAACTACTGGTTACAAAAGCTTTTGAAGCACCTGAAAGTGACAACTATCAACGAAATATATATATTTTATACTATGTATGTAGTATGTCACTTATTTAAGGAGGCTTAATGTACGCTTCAGTTTGTTTGAAAAAGCTTGTTCTCCAAGTATGACATTGTGTGTCTGTGCACCTTTGTTAGAGCGAGTTATTTGAAAATATTTTTTTTTGTTCGATATGTTGGATGGATGAGTATGAGGTAGGTGGGTCTTAAAACATACATACGTATGTACAAACAGCTTTACCACAAACAGGGCACAAACAACAATTGCCCAGTATTGTAAAATTCGATGAAAAATAGTTTTACAGCTTCAATTTTTATCTTGTATTTATTAGTTGTCATTTCTATTGTTGTTTAAGACTGAGAGTTCATCGGGATTTGTAAATTTATCCATTTCTACACAGTGAACAGCAGCTGTTGCATTGCAAAAGGTTCCCTTTTTTTTTGTTTTTCAAACAGAATTTTTCACATTTCCATGTCAAAGTAAAATGCCCAACAGCATTTGTTGGACGGCACCGCATGTGTTGTCATATGGTATTGCTAGAGAACCATCATTTCATCAGTTTCGTTCTAAGGCACATATGTATGTACATATCTAAAGAATTGAATTGAAGCACAAACAATTGCTCATAAAAAAAATATACGAAACATTTTTTTTTGTTTTCTTTGTTCCAAGCAACCCTGTCGGTTGGGGTTCTACGACAATACCAATTTTAGCCAGTAAATAACTTTTTAGTATAATACTGTCCACAATGAAATTTAAAATTCTATCAATTTTTGGCCGCATGCAATTGTGCGGAGTATAAACACACAGACGGACAAACAGACAGACAGACAGACAGACAGACAGACAGACAGCCAGAGAGCGAATGAGATTGGGAAATAGAGAGAACAAAAAAAAAAAAAAAATGGGAAACTTTTGATTAATTCAAGCGCTCTGTGTTCAAGTACATTCATTTAACTTTTAAGTTAATTAACTTCATTTATTTTCAAAAAAAA
>JBANCX010000111.1:23364-35175 GCA_037040065.1 Dettopsomyia nigrovittata
TGTATCAAAAAAGTTCGCAATTCCCAAAAATGTTGTGTATGTGTGGGTTGTGTTTAGGCTTGTATCTGTGTGTATATCAAAAAAATCGAATATTTTGATGGAAATACGAGCGCGCCATGAAACTCAAATCGAATTATGATTTCGTCGGCCAAATGTCGCATATCCTTTGGGGTGTCATAAATACATTTGATGTGTTGCAGCTTTAACACACACACATACACAGACACATTTAAAGAGTGCCAAAGAGTGAGAGCTTTTACTGCAGAACGAAAGGCTTGCTATGAAAAATAAAATCCGAAAAATTGCGCTTTATTAGTTATAAATTGGTTTGTTTGCTTTATTTATTATTAAAATAATATAAAATTTTATTGTCATATATAAATTTAATAGTCTTGTATGCAAAATATTTGTTTTTATATTCGGATTTTTGTTACTATTTAGTATATTTTTTAAATTTTTTTATTGTTAGCAACAATTTCAATTGAAATATTTATAAATTTGAATAAATTCAATTATATTAAATAGCGTTTATCTATGTAACTATTAATATATAATTATTATTCTGTTTGTTTAATATTCATTTTAATTAATACGAATTTCTGTTATTTTTCAAACAGAAGCATATCGTTTACTTACAATTTAAAAAAGAAAATTAAATTTCCACAAACTTTTTCTTGCTTTTACATATCATTTGTCTTTTATGTTTTTTTTTTTTTAATGATATGAAATATTTAATATTTAATAAATGAAATCAAAAAAAAAATATAAAAAATTGCAGAAACCACATGAAGCCACAGCAGACGAAGAAGCTTCACTTTGTGCACTTATTTAAATGAATTAAATGTCGGGTATGACATGCGATATAATAATAAAAAAAATATATAAAATACAAAAGACAAAAACCAAAAAATATATATGTATATACATATGTATATGTGTATATCAGCAGGCTACAAAATTGTTAGCGAAAGCAAAAGACAAAGGGCAGCAAAAAACCTCAAAAGCCAACAAGAAAATAAAATTTAATAAAAATATTAAAAAAAAAAGAAGAAGAGAAAAAATTACTTGAGTGGGGCGCTTGAAGGGCTGATAGACCGCGTGTGACAGTCGATGAGAAAGTTCAACACGTAGTCAATTCCTTTGTAGTGGTTACCTCTCACTCATTGACCTAGACAAGCAATTTAATAAATTGCGGAATGCAGAATTTTGTAAAATATATGCAAAAAGGCAAACGTATAAATATTAATTATATGTTGTATATACGTGTGTACATAATTTGAATTATCGATAAATAGGCTTTCTATTGAAGTAAGATGTGCATATTATACTCGTATTTTAAATGGAAAACAAAACAACATCTAGAACAAACTTTACAAATGTTCTTCAATTCAATTATCGATGAATATCTATATATAGTAAATACATACGTCATCCTTCTTACAACTTATTCCATCAAATGCCCGATTGCAACTGTCCAAACAAAGCTTTTGTCGTCTTGATCATATCTCTGAATCGCGTTATAGGCGAATTCGCCGTTCAACTATTCGCCGTTTATTATCGTTGCTCTTGCTCGTATTGATAACTCGCTGCTCGCAAATTCGCCGTTTATCATCGCTGCTCTTGTTACTGTTGATAACTCGCTGCTCGCGAATACGCCTTCCTATTCGCCGTCTATCATCGCTGCTCGTGTTAGATATCGATACACTTGGGTTCGATACTCGATAATATATCGATACAGTCGTTTGTGTAATCTACCGAACCACAGTCTAAATATAAATCATTTTAAATAATGTTGATTTATTGTTGATTATACATACATACATATATAGAGCTGCATCATTATATAAATTGTAGAATTGTATATTTTATAAAACTTTTTTTTCTCTCATCTCCCACATACAACTCAACTTTGACATTTACTTGGACTTTGCTCTGCTTGTCTTACCTCAATTTCTAGCGAATAGTACTTCATTTATTAAGATATATAATTTTTTGTGCTGTAAGAAATTAGATTACTAGGAAAAATATTATAAGCGCAATAAGTAGACAATTTATTGTGCATTCAAGTTTGTAACACAAAACTATACTATAATATAAACAAATAAGTAAGCTCTAGTCGAGTGTGCTCGACTACGAGATACCCCGATCCAAGCGTCTAAATACTCACAAAATACTTTAAATAGTAACAACTATGCAAACGCATGCAATGTCTTTGTTCTGCTGCTAGCGATGGCGGAGTCGCTTCTAACGCCATGCAACGACCAATGACAACCCCCATATGGGTTGTGGGCGTGGCGTCCAAAATTTTTTGATGCAGATCGATTAGTTTCATACTCATTAGTATACATTCTGAGTTTCAAGACAATAGGTGGAAAATTGCACCTGTAAATCGTTTTTTTGATACCATGATACCAAATTTGGTTACTGTAGCTCTTATAGTCTCTGAGATCGACGCGTTCGTACATACAGACGGACGGACGGACAGACGGACGGACGGACAGACGGACATGGCTATATCGACTCGGCTGTTTATGCTGATCAAGAATATATATACTTTATGGTGTCGGAGATGTCTCCTTATGCCTGTTACATACATCTTCACAAAACTAATATACCCCTTTTCATTTTCAATGAATCGGGGTATAAAAATATGTTATTACCTTGCTTATATCAAGTTTAGCGAGAAAAGAACTAAAAAAACTTTGGAATATAACAATTTATTTTAATGATAATATACTACAAGTTTAATATCATTTAATTTAATAAAAAGAAAGCTTATTTCAAATAATTTAAATTATTTTTCTTATACGCATTTAGTTGAAGAAAAATTTAATATCGATAAAAAAAACCGATATCGCTTAAATATTTAAATTTGAGGTTAATTTTATAAATATTTATATATATATTTTCTATACCAAAGCCATTGTTGGATTAAATGTACATATTAAATACTATTTTTGGTATTTTTCTCAAAATTATTTGTTTATTGTTCATGTGCACTGTATGTACAGTAGTGCTTAGCTTTTCAAATGAATTTCAAATGATAATTAATACGATAATTGGTGCTTAAATGTTAAAGCAAAATCTAATTTCGATTTTCTGTGGGTGCTTTTAAGCCGGCCTTTGTTTTATGTTTAGATTGTTCAGAGACCGACCAAAGTGTAGATTGGCATCTAAATCTAGGCTTAAATTGCATAATGGCATTAGGCATTAGCTTATTAATTAAATAATTCGACGAACAGTAGTAGTAGTCGTAATAATACTAGAACAATACCTAAGAAATTTTAATTGCGCACAATGGAATTTAAGGATTGTGCAAAACCGAAAGCAATTATTTAAACAAAATGCACATTAGCTAAGATGCTTTTATGGTATTTGAGAAGATGTATGTATGTTGATTTTCAACCAAAATATGCTCAAAGTTTATAAATGAAATATAATACTATAATACGAGTATATGCTGCATAATTGTATTGGTGCATTGTGTATAAAATTTTGTATTTATTTATGGGGGCTGATAATGGTAATGATGCAGGTGATGTATGTCGCTGTATATTGTTTTCCTTTAGGGTGATGTTCAATTAATTAAGTGAAACTTGAGGGTGACTACGAACGGATAAAGAGACAAAGTTCATGTTTCGTTGCACAAACCAAGTTAATTTCGTTGCACAAAACCGAATTAATTGGTACAAAAAGAGAGAAGAGTTCGAATACAATACACACATAATAATTAAATACAAAACTGTGAAACAACAACATGTTTCTGTTGAACTTGGCTAATTGGTAACAAGGCCAATACGAATGGTCAATGTCAAGGCACAAACACACACACACACACACACACACACACAGACAGACAGACAGATTGTAAACAATTAAATCTGAGAGATAATCTAGAGCAATGGCGTTCATCTTATCGATGCTGTATGGCAACTGTGGTGTCAAAATGTGTTTTTTTGTTCCAAAAATTATTAATTTTGCATAAGGAATTAAAATATTATTTAAAAAAAGAAATTAAAATTGATTTGAAAACATCAGTAAATGTATTTAGTGTTGATTATTATATTATTTATATAAATTTAAAATTTATTTTTATATCAATTAATTTGATTGCTTTTTAACTAATTTTATCAGAATTTTTTTTGTTTTGTTTTCTTTTAAATTGGTTTCGATTTTATGCGATGAAAATAAATTCAAATTAAGACCATAGTACAGTACACTGCATAAATCATTATTTGGCGATTTTCCGATTGACAACAATGGGCCATAAATTAATCAATGTGGCCTAAAGCGATATGCAAACAGTGACTACTTTTTGGCTAAGCCCAAAAATAAGTGTCAAAAAGGCAAATTGCCAATTGGCAATTGACGACAACGACAACGACAACGGAAACGGAAATGTAAACATCAAATAAGAAAGCGATCGGCCATTTGCGTTTTTCTGATAAAAACACTCAAAGAAAAACAACAACAACAACATGAAGTACCCCACAATCGTATCGAAAACTGCCAAAATTATTTTTGTCAAGCTCTAGTATAATTAATTTCAACGCCTTGATATAATAAATACGTTCATAATTAATGAGCAAAATAATTATTTGATTTTATCAAAATTTGTTGCGATTTTCATTTGTTCAATGTGGCGTATAAGCAATGTAATGAATTGCTATAAAATTATAGCAATTTGTTAAACATAAACACATTAAAATAAAGTAAACAAATTACACAAAAAAAAAGAAAAAGAAGAAGAAGCCAATTAATTTATGCGAAAATTAAAAACGACTTTAAATTGGAAATTAAATCAGGAAAAAAATTCTAAAAAAAATACTGAAAAAATACGAATATTACTAAAAATGTAATTGCAATTTTTTTTTATATTTTATAATTAAATTGAAAAAAGATTTTCGAGATTTTAATTTAATATTTGTAATTGATTCTGTGGCAGCAGCCAACGATCTTTTATAATTTTATTTATTTTTTTTTTTGTATAAATATTGCAATAATTAGTCTTAACTATATAGCATATCATATAAATCGTTTATTTTTTATTATCGAGCAATTATAATTTAATAATTCAATCAATTATTATTAAATGGATAAGCAAAAAAACAGAAAAAAACAGAAAAAACACTTGAAACTGAAGCATTTTGAAAAATTGCCTTCACACATGAACTTGAACAATTTGAAGGCCGTCAAAACATTCGGTTTCATATATGGATGTTGTAGGTTAGACTCGCTCTGCCCTCTCGTTCAAATAACTTTCACAATTGGCCAAGTTATCAGCACGCGTGTCAATGGCGCTCTAGTAGTTATGGATGAAAATGGAAAAGTGGGAAAATTGTTTTTTTTTTTTTTTTTTGGCTAGATTGCTGGGCAATGGCTTCATAACTGGTCATGCAATCGTCTAGAAAAAGTGGCCAACGAAACCACAAATGTTGCTGACCAAATGATACACTTGAAAAATAATAAAACAAAATTTAAAAATTATTTCTGTAATTTTTTTATTTAAATACATATGTAATAATAATGATTAAATATCATCAAATGTGTTTTATGTTTAATTTTAAATAAATGAAAATCAATTTTAAATTCAAACAATTGTGTTCAGTGTAATTACGCAGCGCTGACAGTGTAGCTCATCAGTTTGCCAGTGTTGTCCATACGAGTTGCGTGCTGGTAAAACTTTTACAATGGCGCCAACAACTTCCGGTCGAAGAGTGTTATTGATGTGTGCGTGTGTGCATGTGTGCATGTGTGTGTGTGTGTGCAATTATTATTATAATTATAACAAATATTGTTTATTAAAGGCATTGGATTGAGCACTTTAGCTAAAATATCAATATAATATGATTATTTGCAGACATTCTATAATTAGAGCAATTTTACTAATTGCTTTAGGGAAAATTTCTATAGAAAATTCGCAAACACACAGACGTACAGACGTACAGACGTACAAAGAAAATCAGCCGCTAGAATTTTCGCAGCATCAGCTACATACAATATATTAAAAGCCATGGCCATGGCCATCATATTCATAGTAAAGTAAGCTAACAGAGGCTTATGCTCAAATTAACTTGGCAACGCTTCAAGCGACACACACACCCACACATACGCAGTCAACCCTTTTTGCTTTGCTTTGCTTCGCTCTCTCGCTTGACAAACAGATACCCTTCCATGCTAAGCCACATTTTTGTTATTTTATAATTGCCATTGTGTGTGTGTATGTGTATAATATTGTAGTTATTGTAGTCAAAGACTGGCAGAGAGAGAGAGAGAGAGAGAGCTTTTGCCAGTGGCTGTTGCTCATTTCGTTGCCTTCGCTTTTGTAAGTCCTTTGCCTTTTGTTTAACCAGACCAGTGCAGAGCAGAGCAGAGCCAACCCAAGCCAAGCCAAGCCAAACCGAGACCAGACCAGACCAGACCAGACCACACCATAATACAACCACACCAGGGCAGCATAGCTAAACATACGTACCAGCAGCAGTTCATATACATACATACATACACCCAACAGACCAACCCAATAACAATTCAGGCTAACCCATTTGCCAGTTTCCTTTTAAGCTTCAAAAAAAAAAGTTCAAAGTATGAGCTCAAACGGTAGTGTTGGCATCTTAGAAAAACGCTAAATTAAGCAACATTTTTTTTTTAAAGAATATCAAAAATGTTTGTCTGATCAACATTATTACAAAATGTCATTTCATTTTAGAAATTAATATAAAATAAAATTACAATTTGTTGATTTTAAAGCATAAATTTTTGTGCTATTACAAAAAATAAAAACATAAAATCAAGAAAAATAGTTAAAATAGTTAAAATTAACTAATTGGTTGAATTTCATAAGAACTGATTCAATCAGTATTTTAATGCATAAAATTAATATAAAATATAGAAAATAATAGAAAATAAGCTTAAATTTTTACTAATTGAATGAATAATGCAAATGATTTTAATGTATAAATTAATTATTTGTATTCAGAATTAAACATATTAATAAAAATATAATTATTTTTATATTAAAACTTTATGTTTGTGAAAACCAAAAAAAAAAAGAAATTGTCACGAAAAATTTAAACCTTAAACAAGCTAAGCTATATTTTTATTTTGGCAATTTGGCATCACTGTTCAGTGTCAGGTATCGGGGAAGGAATTATGGCTTCAAAGTAGTATATAAAAAAAAATAAGAAAACAAAATTTGACTTAGTTGCATAAATCTAATCTACAGACTAATAGATACTCAGTAATAGGCTAATTATGTATGTATATTAAAGACATGGCTTTAGCATTAAATGCATATACCCTCAAATTTTCCATAGTATCTATAGTAGGGTATACAACCAAACACGAACTTAACTCAGAAACAAACGCTTTAATATTTAATGAAATATAAATAATATATTGAAAGAACTGACAGTGGCCTAAGAAAATGGAGCAAAGGAGCGAGAGAAATGTGAATAGTAGCAGCATGAGCAATTTGTATAGAGAAAAGCAACAGTGATAGATAGAGAGTGAGGTGAGAGCTAAGAGTACAACTAAGCAGAAGCTGGGGCTATAAAAAGGGTCTCATTGGGTCTCTCTGACCACATTCAAAGCAGCAACAGCAATAGCAACAGGAGAAGGAGCTGGTGCTGGAGCTGGAAAGGGAGCTGAAGCATTTAGAGCTGCTCATACCCAGCCAAGTGAAAGTCATTGTTTTTTTTGTTGTTTTTAGGCCATTAACTTGGTTTTATTTTAGGTATATATACAAAACAAAAAAATAAATAATATATTGCATCGATTTAATGTATATATATACAAGTATATACATATATATGTATATAAATACAAAGATTAAAAGAGATATACATAAAAAAGATAATATATATGGAAATGTAAAAAAAGGCAAACAAACAGAAAAAATTAATAAATTCTTAAAGCATTGTTTTGTTAATAAACAAATATTATATATTTTTCAATATTTTCATTTATTTAGTCTATTATATTTATTTATAATACAAAAATTATAATGAAAATAATTCTTATCATTATTTGATACAAATATATTTTTCTTAAGAGCAACTAACATTCGTATAGACTGAACGCTAAAGATTTGATGGCCATCTTTGAATTTCATTAGTTAAATGGAACGAGCTAAAAGATGGCCACTTAGTATTGGGCAGTTAAATAACCGAAAAAAGCAAAAAAAAAAGAAAATCTTTTGCATCTGTCAAGCGTAAGACGTTAAGCATAAATCATGAAAACGACTTAACATATACACTATACAATTGAACTACTTAGGTTTTGCAAAGTTTTGTTTAGCCGCAAATTTTCAATTTTACAAAAAGCAAGTCAAAAAATTTGTGAAAAAAACAAAAATGTAAAGAAAGAAAGAATGATAAAATGAGAGAGCAAAAAAAAACAAGCAGTAACAGTTACATTTAATGCTGTGGCTTGTGGCAAACAGTTCAAAGACCCTCAAAAGTATGCTATAAAAATCAAATGCCTTTTTTTTTTTGGTTGGTTTTCTTTTTGCGGTCATTCATGTGGCTGCTTGATGATGATGTTTTTTTTGCTGTGTTGTTTATTTTATTTGTTTGCTAATGTAAATTGGCTAATTACACGCCAACATTTATTAATATATATTTTGACCACTTGATGAAATATGTACGTATGTATGTAGGTGTAAAATTATTCCTTTTCTAGAAAATATCTTGGTCCGCAAGTACAAATTCAGACAATTAGTGAAAGTGTCATGGCTCAAATATATAATTAACATTTGAAAAAAAGTATTTATAAAGTACTTAAGCTTAAATCAATCAATCAATCAGTCAATCAATCAAACAATTGTTATTATTGTACATATATTGTGTTGGTTGGATTGTATATATTATATTTATATGAATAACAAATTGTTGAAAATGGTTTTTCATTGTTTAGCTTGATGATTAATGCAAATTATAACAAAATACAAACTCCTTATATATACATATATACAATTGTGTAAATATGTATTTTGTTTATTTTTATTATTATTATGTCTAGAAGTGAAAATGGCTTACAGTCATTGTAAATTACATTATTCTTTGGGGCTTTGAATGTAAATAGAAAGCTTTGTTTGTTTGTTCATAACAAACAATTGTTGACTGTTATGCTAAAACTTTCGAAAATTCAATTTTTTTTTTGTTAGGTTTTCTAAATAAAGTTTTTCTAATTAAATTCTTAAGTAAATTTTGCTGAAAATCAAGCAAGCAAATATGTTTATTATCAAATTGTAACATAAATAATAAATTCTTCATTTTTGTTATTTATTTATTTATTATTACAATTTAAATAATGTAATCTATATTTAAACAAAGAAAATTAGGCAAAATTAATGATTTTATTATTTTTTTTTATATGTTTTAAATTGATTGTCCTGTAAAACTGGATTAAGTTGCCCTAAAAGTAACAGAAAACTTGTTAAATAAAAAAATACAAATTTTAAATTATTTTATTATTATTTATTACACAAGTTAATCTTCATTGATCTTATATTTAATAACTAAGCACATTTAAAGCAAAGAAAAAATTAAAATTAAATCATTTTTACGCAATTTTTCTAACCGAAAAACTGAAAAATTTAAGAGGAAAAACATTAAAAAGTAAGAAAAATTGCTCATTTATCAGCACTGCTGCATATAGTAGTGTCGTCCAGTGAATGGGGTCAAAAGCAAGAGCTTTCCCATTAGTCACGTTACTTACTGCGTTTGATGATAAGGCGCTAAAAGTCAGTTTGCTTCAACTGACCAGTTGATGGTCTATTGAAATATTTATATATATTTTTTTTATGGCCAACACTTTATCTATCTTTGGACTTTTATATTTTCAATATTTCTCTCTTTCTAACTGCGCTGCATAGCCCATCTCTTTCTAATAATTATGCAATCAACGGAATTATATAATAAGAAAAAATTGCAAAAATGTTCATGATTGCTTCAAGCTTAAGATGTATGAATGAATGCAAATGTTTGTGTGATTGATTGCTACCTATTTAAATTGTAAAATGTGCATTCGATTGATTGAGTTGAGCATTTTCAATGAATATTTCTATGAAAATTGAATGCTTGGGCATATATATGTATGTATAGTATTTACCTATGAGCATTATTTTGTTAACTGCCACGCCTCCATTATTATTATAACTAAGTGAGTTCTTTTCTCATCATAAAATATTGGGCGATATGGAGCCTGCGGCATTGGCCATGTTTTCTATTTACTTTGATTTTCATTTCACTTGATTTGACTTATTGGCTGTCCAAAAAAAAGAAAAGGAAAATAGAAAAATTTGTTTTTAGGTTGTTTTTAGACTTGGAAATGCCCTATTTTCAGGAATATTGAGTAAAATTTGTTCATGCTGAGGTTTTGTGTAACAAAAATATGCCGAATCGATTGGTTTAAATACGAGAACCAATAATATTTATGATTTAAATGATGACAGAGACATTTTTTCATTTAAATTGCATAACATGATAATACCCTATTTTAGGTCATTCGATACAAAAAAAAAAATTTTTTTTGTTTTCATTTGTTTGCACGTAATTGTTCCTGTTTGTGTTTTGCTCTTTGCAATTCTTCAGATGCTGTTGATGATGATGATGATGATGACAGGTCCCCAGGCATGTACATACGTACATACATATATGACAGAGAGAGAGAGAGGCGTAGAATGGGGTATAGAAGGACACTTCAAATGCCTTTGCTTCGCTCGTGCATGAATGCCAGACGCCAAGAACAAGTTTTTTGTATTTATTTTTATTTTTGTTATTTTTTGTGTTATTTTATTTCTTAGGGACATTGCTCATACGCCGCATTGTCCTGTTTGAACTAAAGTCAAATAAGAAAAACTAATTCTATTGCCCGACGGCGGTTGCAGGTGGCCTACATAAAAAAAAAAGAAATGAAAGTCTCAATGGGCCCCGCCTATTAAATAGTCCCTGTTTTTGATTTATGGCTGCCATTGAACTGCTGCTGCGGCTGCTTCTTCTTTTTTCTATTTGTTGCTGTTGTTGTTGTTGTTTTGACACTAGCCAATTTGTAAGTTTATTTGCTTATGCGCAGCCCTGGCGCACAATTTTCCTATGCCCTGGACATTTAACCCAGCGGCAACAAACAATATTCATTGAAAACTAATGATGTGGAAAATAGAAAAATTGCCTGCAGTTAGCTAAAGACGGGTATAAAGGAGCGCATTGAGATTAAAACCAAAAAGAAAAAACTTCTTTTTCTCTTAGTTTTTTGCTGCAAAAGTTTCAGTTCCTTCATTTCTCTCTCTCTCTCTTTTGCTTCAATACAAATACACAATAGTCAAGACACACACACACACGCACGCAGAGATATGCCAACATACACTGCTGCTCAGCTGTATAGGTTCACTTACATATGTATGTATGCTTGAGAATAAAAAATGTATTTCATTAAAATCTTTTAATTGATTAAATAGAACTGATGAACCTATATAATTGAGCAGTAGTGTATTTTATATTATAGTACACTACTGTTCAACTTTATAGATTCACGTCTTGTATTTATATCAGCTGTCACCTTTGATTGCAGCTGTATATAGCTCTTGTTGTTGGCAATGTTAGTTAAAAACAATTGTTGACTTGAACTTTGACTTTACAATTAAAACAAACTTGACAAACTTCGTGCAGTGTAGGAATATGTATTTAGGTTAAATAAGAGCAGCTTTGTTATTAAATATAACTAAAATAATTTAATATGTATTTATTTAGCGGGCTTAAGGTCAGTTGTTTATCTTAATAAAAGATAAATAACTAAATTTGCGCCTCGCAC
>JBANCX010000112.1:6512-33319 GCA_037040065.1 Dettopsomyia nigrovittata
AAATTATAAATTGATCCAATAGAAATATGTCAAGAGTACTATGTACGTGTGAATTGGATCAATGGAAATGCAATCGGTCGAATAAAATTACAAACAAATAACAAAATTAATTGCACAACCATAAAAAAAAGACGCTCACAAATACACTCAAATTTTTCTAGAGTGAATTTCGATATAAAAAATAATCAAAATATTTAAATTTTGTTGTTCATAAAAGTACCGAATCCGTGAATAATCTATCTCAGGGATTATGCAACCAACCAGGTAAACATACATATGAAGAATATATAGGAAAAATCCACAGATGTTTGAGAAATGTTTTAAAAATGTTATTTCCCAGAGAGACCGCTTGGAAAATCTTAAATATAAAACCCAAAGGACTTAGGAACATCAACAGAGTTTACAAAAGCTACTGAAATTTGCTTTATTACGATCAAAAATAAATACAAAAAACTCATTTAATTGACTAATAACAAAGAAATGATTTAAATAATTAAACATTTAATACAGATTTCTGTTTCATATATATATAATATATCATAGTTAGTAGAATTTCAAACAAACGTCGAGAAGCTTTTTTTGTGTGTAGAGACCCCATTATTAATACCATTATTAAAATACATATGTCAAACAGTTGGGTATAAAGTACCTGTAATTATATGGACTACGTGACCAGGTAGAACCTCCTCTTTGAAGTCATTATATATATATATGTATATAAACTATATATAATCCAGTGTTAAATCTGTATTACATTGTTTCATGTCAGATTTATACTTTTATTATTATTATTATTTAATAGTTAGTTTTAAAATCGCGTGTCGAACAAAGAATATTGCAATTAAGGGACCCCTTAAAACTCATGGGAATTGTGACCTAAAAGACGTGCACTGCATAGCTAATGCACAAGTCAGCTGTGACGTGTATAGTTCACATGATATAGATTATATAATATTATAGTTTTTAGCCATACCCTTTATGTAGATAGAGATAAGCTAAGAAATCCTTTTTTGCTTTTCTTTTCTGTTCTGTTCTGTTCTTGCCCATTCTTATCACTTATCTGCGATAAGCCAACAACCGATAATACAAATGACTAATGTCTAATTTATAGATAAAAGAGCAGAAAACTACACCGGAGCTCTCTAATCTCGGTCATGGACTATCTCAATAAACCAACACCGTCACACAAAACACAACGAAACACAACAATCAACTACAAGCGTTGTCAACATCACCAATTGGACCGACTCACAAATTGTTGTACAAAAAATAATAATAAAAATAAATAATAATAATAAAATATATACAGAGAAGCATTCCTACGAACAAAACAGACACTGACTAAGCGAACAACAAAAACAATAAAAAAAATATACAACAAATGTGTTTATATTGTAAAATTGTTTCTGAAATTTGTTTCAACAATTTGTACTGAAAATTAAGACATTTTATTTCCATGTAGAACAACGGAAAAGATTAAAAACTCAAGAGAGAGACAGAGAGCGAGAGAATATATACTAAATGAAAAGATAAATAATATACTAGAAATAGTACTAATATGTTCAACAAGTAAATAAATAAAAGCGCATCTAATGTAGCATACTAAATATTAAATTAAATTAGTTTCATTTATTTGTTTATTTAAAATTCATTTTTCTGATTTTTATACCCTGAATCCATTTGAAAATATGAACAAAGGGTCTAACAGGCAAATGGAGACATCTTTGAGCATCAACAGTCGAATCGATAAAAACGAAAAAACTCAAATAACAAATGCAATCTTTTATCGATTACTTTATGATTCAGCGTGAGTGATTGGCATTATAATATTGATCTACAATATCGATTTTATATTGATCGGATCAAAATTGACAGTTTTATAAAGCAATAAACTGTCTAATTGGTCGCAAAGACCGTACTGCATGCGTTTATATAGTTTTTTTTTGGCTATTATTAGTAACTGAGTGAGTATCTCTTAGTCGAGTACACTATTTTAGTTGTTAAATGTTCATATATATGTATGTATAGTATGTATATTTACGTTTATTAGTTTTATGAGGTAAATGCGAAAACTGACAGAGAATATGAGTCATGCATATAGAGAGAGGGAGAACATCTTATAGAAAAGCAAATAAACTCAGAAGGTAATACTCGTAGTAAATACATATATTTATGAACTTTTTTTTAGTCATTCATTGAACAGTTGAAGCAGCATCTGGTTTTGTTTTTTTGCTTTTCTCAATCAATATTCAATAGACTCATTCATTCATTCATTTATTTATTGTATAATTGATTCATTTTTGCTTTTTTTTTAATGCAGGCAGCTCCTTGGGGAAACAATTTATTCTCAACTGTTCAATAAGTGTACTTCCCCTTTATATATAAATGTTTTTATTAAATAAATTATTCGCTCTGATGATAAGCGTCTTATCAGTAATAATAAATAAACATTTATGGTTCAGCGCATTCATTTTTTATTGCTCAAAGTTCGTTGCTGAAGTAATCTATTTCATTTAATATAATTTCTCGATTGATTTGGAACAATTCTACACTTTGTTTGAAAATTTCTCAGAAACTCAAGTAAAATGTGCAAATAAATCTTTAATAGTTAATTAGTTTTAATTAGTATTTGTTTATAAAGTATAAATAATTTCTAAAGTGAAAAACGAATGTGTTTCAAATGAAATTTAGGTTTTTATGAAATGTTATCTTCGCATATGTATTAGTATCAATAAATAC
This sequence comes from Dettopsomyia nigrovittata, assembly GCA_037040065.1. Classification (NCBI taxonomy): domain Eukaryota; kingdom Metazoa; phylum Arthropoda; class Insecta; order Diptera; family Drosophilidae; genus Dettopsomyia; species Dettopsomyia nigrovittata. The sequence goes on from JBANCX010000112.1 coordinate 9,252, forward strand.
TGAAGTAGAAATTGTTATAAAAATAAAGAAAACAATTATATAAGTTCGTATTGTAGTGTATCTTAAGTAGAGTCATATACAAGTCCATTACTTTACTATCTGGATTGTGGGCAAGCAGACTGTAAAGCTCTTGAATATGAAATAAATCCACAAATACATGTACATATGTATGTATATATACTTTTCAATACATTGAAGTAGTGTATATAGTATATAGAAGAAGTGTAGTATCTAAATATCATGAAATGGCGCAGTACATATGTATGTAGATATGGATTGTAAACAAAGGAACTTGAACAAAACACAGAACTTTGAGCTGGAATTGAAATTGAATTCGACTAAAGCAAAATTTCAATTAAAAAAATTAACAAAATCTGTTCTGAAATGCAATTCAAGCAAAAATTCAAACTAAATATCAACAAATGTTGTTTATTAACTTATAATACAATAATAATAAATAAAACAAGTAAGGAAGCTCTAGTCGAGTGTGCTCGACTACGAGATACCCCGATCCAAGTGTAGCAGCTAGCGATGTCAACTAAATCGACTCGGCTGTTGATACTGATCAAGAATATATATATGTACTTTATGGGATCGGAGATGTCTCCTTATGCCTGTTACATACATTGTCACAAAACTAATATACTCCTTTCCATTTTCAATGGATCGGGGTATAAAAACAACAAGCAAAAGAGTAAACAGAAGAGCAGAACAGTGTGAGGACAGTTTGAAAAATATGAAACGCAAACGTTCATTTGACTGCAGAGTGCGTAAAGACAGACAGAAGAACACAGAACAAAAAATAAGTAACTAGAAAGAGAGCGTTAAAAGAAACTGTTCTGATATAAATTACAACGAATCGAATGAAAAAATATTTAACAATAAATATATAATTAATATTTTTTCATATTATATTAAATACACATGTCAGTCCAAAGTATCAAAAGCTTTTTGCACAACTCAGCTATAAAATAATAATAATAATAATAAAGAAAATAATATATGAAAAATGATATTTGTCAATTTGTCAATGTTTCTTAATCTCTCACACTTTTGTCAGCAAATTGTTTTATACACGGGAATTGTAAATTTTTTGTGTAATCAAGCAAAATATATAGAAAGAACGAAAGAAAGAAAACTTTTCAACTGTTTCCATTTTTATGTAGAATGTAATTTCATTCGTTTTATACTAGACTTCTCTATTTTTAAATGGAATTCTTTCTTCACATATGGATTCTTTTGTCTTGCTTAAGTTGTGTAGTTATCTTTAAAACACTCCTCTAAGGCGTATTATCAATAAAGCTGAGTAATTCTTTCGATATACAGTGGAAACCCGATAAGTCTCTCGCTAAAGGGAAAACCACATTAATTCGTTAAGCTGATCCATATGAAGTTGAGGATTGAATTATCGGGACTCGACTGTATGTACAACTTTTAATCTTTACGAATTCATATATCATTTATAAAAACTCCCATATTTACACTAAATACTTCATCGTCTCTTGGCACAAGGTGTGTGTACTACGAGTGTAGACAAGTTATTATTATTACGTGTTCCGTGTATAAAAAACAAAGTTATTCAAGTGCATTGCACTTTATAAATATGTTCATGATCATTCTTAATAACAATAATATGAATACTATTAGTTAAAATAATATAATTCTAGAAAACAATTATTAACATATTATGATTGCCAACTACAATTTGTATGAGAAATTAAGAAAAAACACTCAAAAACTCAAGCCAGCTGCTCTACATGAGGCGCAATTGTAGCCAAATCAACTCTTTCATCATTAGAATTCACAACTGGTTCTGGGATACTGCTGGTGTAGGCGCAGCTTATGTCGATAGCATAGTCTACTGTTTGGGAAATCGTAGGATTCTGGAGTAGAAGTTATATAGAACTCGTACCAATAATGTGGAATTAAACTTAATCTTTATTTATTTCTGATGATTAACTTTCTTTTCTTTATCTATTGCATGTTGCAAGTAGCTCTTACCGTTTTAACCTTTGGATCTAAACGTTAAGAGCTAAAATGTTGCTTAATTTACACAGTCACACGAAACCAAATTACCAAACTCCATCTATCAGTGGAGGGAAACTTGAAATTTCGTTTTCGACCAACTTTTTATACCGTCACTGGAGAGTATTATAATTTTCTACTGAAATAAGGAAGCATCTCTGGTAATAAACATATATTCTTGATCAAGAGGACGAGCTGAATCGATCAAACTTATGTTCATATATGTCAGAACAGGAGCCGGATCGGACCACCATATCATATAGCTATAGGACCTATATAGCCATAGGAACGATCGGTCGAGAATGATAAGTCCGTTTTCATTTTTCAATTGAATTTTGAAACTTTTTTCATCCAAAATACAGTTTTTTAAAGCTATCTGCCTCACACGAACACAGTCACAAGTCACAGTCGCTCACTGTATAAACAGTTGCAAAAACAAAATAAACAAATTTCTTTTTAACAGCTTTAAATGTAAATTGGCATTTAATCGTTGTACTATGTAGAAAAGAGATGGGATATAAAAATCTCATACTCTTCCTGTATGTTTGTCTCTATCTCTCTTGCTGTAGCGAAAGCCAGATGCTAATAATCCTAAACCAAAGCCATCCCCTGCTGCAGCTACCCGCAGCAAAAGTTATGACAAAGAATATAGAGTCTTTTATATACCCTCACAAGTTTTATGCTGAAATATTTAACATATGAAGTACATAGTACATAAATCTTGATCTGTCTGTCTTCTGTTTTATATGAAAGATAAATCATTTGTTTTCTTGTAAATCGGTTAACTCTATCATGCAATAGAAACATATTCTTTGCAAAAGGGTATTACAACTTCCATATTAACTTCATTTGAGTTAATCTAAGAGAGAGTAAGAGATAGAGATTGAGAGTCTGTCAGCTGCCAATTGAGTGTTTAACTAATAGAGCGCCCACTAGCGTGAGCAATGCGGGCAAACAATTGTTTTGATTGAAAAAGAAAGGAATGAAGACACAACAAGAGAACAACAACTGTGAATGGATATGAAAATAAATTCGCAATTTCATTTTTATTTTGGTCGCTTTCTACACTTTGGTTACTCTTTAAATAAGCGCAGCCAGTATAAAGAACAAAGCAAGAAAGCAAACAAAACCAAAAAACAGGTTTGACTAACGCGCTTTGCACTCACTCATATAAGAACATAGACAATACAAATGCAGACAAGTGACAACACACACGCACACACACACAAAGCTAACTGGAACTTTTGTAAAGCGTAAATAATAAAGACGAAGAAGCAGCAGCAGCAGTGTATAAGAAAAAAATGCTCAAATCAGCATTAAATAATAAACATTTCTGGCTATTTTTGGCCAGATATTAAAAATGAGTTGCATTGAATACTTAAACAAACATAATTTACCTTTAAATACATATATATGAATATATATAATTATATGTGTATATATATATATATATTCCAGCAATTGTTTTCACTCAAAACGTAGCCAAATGGAATGCACTCAATTTTCAACTCAAATTATTACATTTAACACGATTGTTATTGCTGTTACTTATTATTATTATATTTAACACTCAAAACTCGTTTTTTAAAATATTTTTTTAAATTTATTTTGGCACACTTGAATATATCGCTAAATTACACATTTATTATCAATTACGCTGCAATTTGTGGTAGCAATAATTATTTATTATTTTGCTTAAAATTCAATAACATACACCGCACATACCGTACCGAGCTCTAACGCTGTTTGAGTGCAACTGTTGATTAACAGCAAAATAATATAACAAGTTGATGGTGGGCATTAACAGTGCTAGCTATCGATAAGTTCGATATCGATAAGCAATTTAAAAAGAAACAAAAAAATTATAAATTATATTAGAATGATTTGATTTAATCAAATTTAAATTTAAATTATAATTATATTAATAAAAATCATCAATTTATAAAATTGAAATATTCAATTTATATTTTGTATTGTTGCCTCCTCCTGTTAACGCTTACAGGGTAGCATAGATATCAATTGTCGTTGTCAGCGAGTGGTGAATATTATCATTATCGATAAGACATATCAAACATATTCAAACAGAAATTAATTTATCGATTGTACCAAACGATAGTTTTGCAACTTGATTGTTTGCTACTTTATTTGCACAACATTTTTTGTGTGATTCCCATAAATTAAAAAAAAAATAGGAAAGACATTATCAATTTACATTAGATCAAATATCTTATACCACACATGTTGGAGCCACATTTACCAATGATGCTAAGTGCATCGTTACGCTGCAATGTTTTGCCGTGCATTTCATGGACTCAGCTTTAGGGGCAGCTAAAGAGTTCATTTGGCATGTAAAAATTAATTTAGGCTTTAAGCTGGAAGCGATACGCATTTATGGACATGACGGGATATATTATTTTATCGCTAGGACTCATTGACGGCTATGTGGAATGCAAATCAAATGTGTGTAATAATTAAAAAGGAAGCAAATTGGTATCAAGCACTAGGAAGGATGCTAATACGCGTAAGTTCATATTTATCGATATCGATATCACCCTAATATCAATATACGATAATTATTTATACTTATGCGATGATTTAATAATATTTACGGAGCTGATTCCATTTTATTACTGTCTGATCAATAGGAATTTTGTCTTTTTTCTGTATATAAATTGTATTTTCTTGTTTAAAATTACTTTATTACGAGAGTGTCGAAATAAAAAGTGTACAAAGAAAATTTAATATATAACATTTACTAAAATTATTTGATTTAACATCCACTAAATGGCATAATTATTTAAAAAATCAAATTAATTAAAGTTTTTCGAAAAAACAAATTACAGAAGAATTTCCAATAAACTCCTTAAAAAATTCGATTTGTTTAATTTTAACTTAAAATAATAATACCTTTTAATGTATGCAGGTTAACAATATTTAATATGAATAAAATATCAGTTCTTTGTACTGTTGACACGATAAACACGACATTTGTTATCGGTTAGGGCAGCTAAATAGGTGCCAGAGGTTGTATAGACTGGACATATATCATAGACAACCTCATTTACGGGCAATGTCTGGGCACGTTCCTCACGCCGAACATCATGCATCATTAGTTGTTTCTTGTCCTGCAAATACCCAACTACCATTGTGTTATCCGGAACACCAACTTGTGTGGGACGTGTCATAAACGGTGTAGCCGTTGAGCCATGTATTATTATTTTTATACGTAGAACCGGAATGCCATCGATTTTATCCAATTGTCCGAGTATGAAACGTGACAATGGATCCTGTACATTGGAACGTGCTGAAATGAGAACAGTTTCCTGTAGCACATCATATTGCATTGATAGGAAAGGTCCTTCAACGTTAAGACGCGTCGGCACAGCTGTCTCATTAGCATATTCATAAAATTTTAATATGCTCAATTGACAGACAAGAAAGCCACCATTTGGAAATGTTTTACCAGCGGGCACTGGTGCAATATTTATCACAGGACTAAAGTTATCTATAAAAAAATTGAAATTCATTAATTAAAAAGTTATATTCGATTCGCAAAATCCGATTTTTTAACATCGATTCGAAACGTTTGACTTTCGTAAAGTTGTGAAATTAATTTTCGAACAATAGAAGAGGAAAAATCAATTTTTTACTTTTTTTTCTTCTATTTTTACTTACCTTCTGATTGAAATTCACAGAGTATTGTGTCTGGAAAGCGTACATCGTACACATAAATGCCGCCACGCAAATCTCCGGCATAGAGAAAATGTTCACGCTCATTGCGATCTAGGCCACAGGCCCAGATTTGTTTATCATTCGCTGTGAACATATTAATCACAAGACGACTGCGTATATCAAAGGTTTTGATGCGTGTCTCTCGACTGGCCACAGTGAGCATATGTTGGCTCTCGCTAAACGCAATATCGCGTACCATCATGGCCGAGGTATGTAGAAATTGCAGCGGCTTAAAGCTAGGCGGATCAATGAAACGTATACCATAGCCGGGAAATAAATGTTGAGCGCTCTTTTGGGAAGCCATCATTGTATGATGTTGCGCCGAATAGAGTAGCACACGACAGCCTGGCTCACGGGTAATCTCAAAATTCTTTTCCATATAGAGACGATGTTGTGCTAGCTGATGGATTGATTTTATTGTACCAGATGTTCCAATATCGCTGGCATCCCCAAAGCTACTACCAGAACGTATAGCTTGACGTAAGCGAGCATTCTCTAGCTCCAATGTCTGCAGTTTAGTACAGAACAATGAATGAGTCATCTTTTCGGCTGCTAGCTCTGCGGTCAGGTCCTTACAACGACGACGTTCAGCGTCCAAACTGATGCGCATATCATGCTCCTCGGAGCGATCTATGGCACGTACACGTAGCGCATACAGACATCGTATATCACGATTGTTAGCCTTTGCCTTGCACTGTGGACACACCTTTACAGATGATTGCCTTTGGCTTTCAAGCAGCCAACGACGTATACAGGAGTCACCAAAGAGATGGCCACATTTCAATGACACTAAACGATGGTCGCCATTCATTTCCCATGCCTCTAGGCATATGGGACAGGTCATGCCATCGTCTTCATTCTCATTTTTGCCGCTGGTCGTGGCCACAGGTGTGCCCATTGGTGATTTGGTTATATTGGACAAACGCTTGCGTTTCTTTGATGGTGGTGGCGATGGTGTGCTCAAATTGATTATTGGACTTTGGATTTGTTGCTGTATAACTAAAGCTTGATGAGAGGTTGTGGGTCGCTCCAAGTTGGGTTCGTCTGCCACTGAGTCTTCATCTGGAGCGTTAAGAGCTCCTATAGTTGCGTCTAGATCATCCTCCTCTAAAGGCTGCTGTAACAGCTGCTGATGCACCTCGATGTGTAGCAGCACGTCATCTACGTCTTCGTCGTCTTCTGTTGATGTTGGCTCTTCCTCATCTGTCCGCTGTTCAGGCGTATATTCTTCAACATGTTCTTGTAGGCCACTGCTTTCACTGGATTGCTCCTCATCGGCTGCATTCCAATCTCGATCTTCTTCTGTGTCATCATCGTCGTCCTCTACATCCTGTAACTGTATCAAGCGACGCAGCCTGGAACGAACAGCTGGCTCAAAATCTTCACTTTCATCATCTGGATAACTCTCATCGGAAGTAGCATCACTCATTTTAAATCACAATTAATAATAAATAAATGAATGAAATAATGTTTGTTTTTGCTTTAGCAATGCTACAGCGACGCGCATTTATTTTGTATTTGTTTGTTGTTGTTAATGTAGGTGGCAGGGTTATCGATATACTAACTATCGATATTTTATCAATCCATATTTGAGTAAATTAATTTAATTTAATTAATTAGATTAATTTTAACGACTAGTGCTTTAAAACATCAATTAATACTTGTAACACTAGAAAATAATACTTTTTCCTATATATTAATATCATTATATTTGCTGTTTTCGATATGTCACCACGTCTGGCAACTCTATTTAAAAACTGGCAACGCTGCTCAGCTGACCATGATTACAAGAACTTATCGAATATTTTCGATATCGACATAATATGCGATATCACTTTGACGCCGCAGACGCCGCCATTCATTTTGTAGCAATTTTTGGTAAGCAGCAAACAACAACAGTGTTTAAATTAACTTAATTTAACACTAATAAATGTGCTAATTTGATACCAACTATTATTGCACAATTTCTGTACGCATAGTGCAATTCATCATTTGAATTGTGAAATTCTCGCGCGCTCTCCTGCAATTACAGCTAGCCGGCAAATAAGAAATTGAAAAAAAAAGAGTTAATATAAAGAAAAGTGTATTTGGTACATTGGAATTTGGTAAGCGACATTGAAAAATAAGCAACGCAATTACACTGATTAACCCAAACTGGCCCTCTGGCCTTGAACCCAACAGACTTGGCTGCTGTCCCACATTTTGTGTGTGCGCTCGTGTGCTTGTGTGTGAAAGCCGCTGCCGCTACTGCTGTTTTCGATAAACGATAACACCCAAATTATCGCACAAGCCTATTTGTTTAGTTGTTGTTGTTGTTGTAATACTATTTGCGCTCTTGTCATGGCCGAATCCAAGACACCCGAAAAGATGCTATCTGCCAAGCCGCCCATGTATCAACAACATCATCATCATCAAAATAGTCATAGTCCAAATGCTACGCTGCAGCTGCCCAGTCCAATTATAACGCGGCGCACACGCACGGCCTCAACGTAAGTATTTCCACTCTCGCACTCTCGCTCTCTCTCTCTCTCTCTCTATGTGTGTGGTAGTGAAGGTCGAGCCTTCTTTCTTTCATCATTTGTAATTGATTTTAATCGTTTGCTTTTTCCAATTTCCTCTCTCCCTGTCTTTCTCTCTCTCTTTGCTGATGTTTACGCGCGCGCATTAAAAATGCTTTTTTAGTTCAGCGCGTGCGATGGAGAATCCGGTTGTGACCGGTATTGTGAAATCCTTTAGCCGCACCAAAGGACATGGCTTCATAACGCCAAATGGCAGTGACGAGGACGTTTTTTGTCATGTTTCCGAGTAAGTAATAATAATAAATAATGCATTTTGACCTTCAGCCAGTCGAGATGAGCGCGTGTTGACCTTTACCAACAGGACACAAAAAGCTTAAACAGTGTGACCAAATTTAGTTTTTTTTCTCTATACAAAATTGTCAATTTGGGTTTTTTTTTTGCTTTAATTTTGCAACTTTGTGATTACTTAGATAACGAACATTTAAACAAACATTTTGTAAGTGTAAACAATTATTTTTACCGTCAGCAGCGCAGTAATGCACTTTATCGCATGACCTCATTCAATACCCAACAGAATACAGAAATAATAATTTTTCAAAGACTTTATGTGACTCATAGGATAGGAGGAGTAGGACGTGCTGATATGAAAATCTGATAAAAAAACTATTCTTATAAGAATATTTAAACGATTGTTTTAAGATTTTAGATTCGAATTTTGACATCCGATTATTGTCGTGTCACGACACGCGCTCATTTCTACGTTCAATCGAGCGATGACCTTCCTTCCTTCCCCTACTAACGAACGCAATTTTTTTTGATTATTTCTTTTTGACTCATTGTGTAAACAGCATCGAAGGCGAATATGTGCCCATGCCTGGAGATGAGGTCAAATATCGTTTGTGCGCCATTCCACCCAAATTTGAAAAACATCAGGCTGTGCACGTGCAGATAAGCAATTTAACGCCCGAAGTGCACCACAAATGGGAGGAGCCCGTCTTCTGTGGCTCTCCAGCCAAATAAATAGATGACGACGACGACAACCGTCCGTTAGTCAGTCAGTCAACAAGGCCTTCAAACAAACAAACAACAATATAAAAAAAAACTTAATTAACTGAAGCACGCCACGCGGGTAAATAGCAACAACAACTAAAAAGTGAAATAAAAAACTAAAAGTAAAAGAATAAAAGCAAAACAATAAAGTTTTTAAGAGAAGAGAACGACTTTATCAATCAGCCTGCCTGCCTGCCAGCCAGTTTCAATTACAACAAAAATTCTATTTTATCTATAATTAGTCTTTAAGCTAAGCAAAAGAAATCAACTCAAGTCACAAAAATGAATTATTTTTTAAATTATTACAAAAAAAATAAACGAGTTTTCTGAATTTATACATATATATTAAAATGAAGTTTCTTAAAAGAATTTCTTTGTTATTTAAAAACGGCAATTAATTGTTTTTTCACGTTCCTTCCCATTTGAAGTCTAATTCTTAAATATTTAATATCAAAATTTAAAGAACGAAGAAAGAATTATAATCTTATATAAATATATAAATTTATAAGCATAGCTACACAGCCAGTAACAATTTATTACTAATAAATATTAAAGCCGTATATTATTATTATTATTAACAAAAAAAAATAAATGTTAAAAATGTGTTTTTTTTTTTCTCAGTGGAAATAAATAATAATTGAAAATACAAAAATATGTTTTTCAATAGAAATTATCTTGTATTTAAATTGAATTTTCATAGTTGATCTATTTTTTTTAATTATAATTCAATAAATTAGCCAATTTATTGAAATCATATTTTCAAATGTTAATTTTTTGTAACTGCAAACTCAACCGATATACTATCGGCTTATCGATATGCATGTTGTCAAAGAGTATCGATATCGATACTTATACTATTCAAGCTGTGTGTTCGTTCTAATACGAGAAAAAAAGTACTTGCTTGCAATTATTATTGGAAACGTAAACGTCAACAAACCGCCGAAGTAGAAGCTGCCGTTGCTGCTGCTGCTGCCGCCTTAGCCACATCGTCATTAAAATGAAATAAATTCTTGTATTTATTTATTTAATTAATTTTTAACACAAGCTAAATAGAAGCTAATACTTGAGTGACGTGGACTACACAACTCGACCTGTGATTTGTTATTGTTATTTATTTACTCGATTACAGCTAATTGCTTAGGTGAGCGTTGGTGTTCAAGAGAAAGAAGGGTTTGTGACCCTCTCTACCACTGAAACAATAATCAAAGCACATTTTTTCTTTTGGTTTTTATTAAATTATTTACGAAAAATTCAAAATTTCATTTCTAGTTTATCATTTGAAAATGTTAGCACGCCGTCGTGCCCAACAAGGAGAACAAGGAGAGCAACAACAACCACAACAACATGGCTTCAATAATATTGAATATATGGCCCATGGTGATCATCATGGTGGTATCAATAATGATGAACGCACCGATTTACGTGGCGACAAACAAAATATTGTCATACTCTTGATACTCTATATATTACAGGGTATACCATTGGGTTTAATTGCAGCAGTGCCAATGTTATTACAAAATCGTGGCATTAGCTATAAAGAGCAAGCGGAATTCTCATTTGCATATTGGCCATTTAGCATGAAGCTGTTGTGGGCACCAATTGTTGATTCATTGTATATACGTCGCTTTGGCCGGCGTAAATCTTGGCTAGTGCCTGTGCAATATATGCTTGGCGGTTTCATGTTGTTGCTATCGGCAAATGTGGATCGTTGGCTTGGTGGTGCAACACCAAATGTTGCCATGTTAACATTATTATTCTTTGTATTAAACTTTTTGGCTGCGACACAGGATATCGCTGTCGATGGTTGGGCATTAACAATGTTAAAACGTTGCAATGTTGGCTATGCATCAACGTGCAATAGTGTCGGACAGACAGCTGGATATTTTTTGGGTTATGTTGTATTTATAGCATTGGAATCGAAAGATTTCTGTAATGCATATATACGTGATGTGCCACAAGATGTTGGCATTATTAATTTACCACAATTTTTATGGTTTTGGGGCATTACATTTATGGTGGCTACAACATTGGTTGCTTTGTTCAAAAAGGAAAATGATACAGCTGATGAGCATACAGAATCACGTTATCAACAGGAACATGAACTAAATATTTGGGATAGTTATGTCGTACTCTGGAATATCGTATGTAAACGTCCCGTACAAATATTGGCAGCAATTTTATTGACAGTGAAGGTAACATTTGCTGCCTCCGATGCGGTTACCTCATTGAAACTTGTCGAAGCCGGTGTGCCCAAAGAGAAATTGGCCATGATGGCTATACCCATGATACCATTACAATTAATGTTACCTCTCGTTGTTGGCAAATATACAAATGGACCACGTCCAATGGATATCTATTTAAAGGCCATACCATATCGTATTGTTTGGGCCAGTGTTGGTACATTGATTGCATATTTTACGCCCGCTATGATATCCGATAAGGGTGAAGTGCCAACATATTATTATATACTCTTGATATTTAGCTATGGCTGTTATCAGGTATTTCTATATTCAATGTTTGTGGCGGCCATGGCATTCTTTGCTAAAATTTCTGATCCAGCTGTTGGTGGCACTTATATGACATTCCTAAATACGATTTGCAATTTGGGTGGTAATTGGCCAAATACTGTTGTGCTTTGGCTCGTTGATGTTCTGACTGTTAAACAATGCACAACATTGGCTGATAATTCGTGTACTAATAAGGAAGACTTGCAGGTAAGTTGATCAGTCTAAAAGAAAATGTTTCTGGAATTCATTTTCCCCAATTTCCATGTCAATTTCCAGGCCTGTGAACAATTAGATGGAGAATGTCAAATATTATTTGATGGCTATTATCTTGAGGCAGTTGTCTGTGTACTTTATGGCCTTATATGGCTTTGGATCGTACGTAAATGGATAATACATTTACAGGACTTACCAATAAAAGCATGGATGGTCGTTGTCGAACCCACCACAACCAGGCAACGTAAATTGAGGTAGCAATTAATTGTCTAGAAACACGCTAATAAATAAAACATAACAAAAATTTAGTTAATTAGATTTTAATAATAAATATTGAATGTTGCATTCTAGGCTAGAATAAATATTTTCAAATTTGTTTTTTTTTGTTGTATTAGCCACACATCACATGTATGTCTTGGTATTGTTTGTAAATTATTATTCCATTGTGGGGAAATAAAGAATGAAATTCAATGTTGAACATAAATAAAGAATTGTGCTTAGCTTCAAATTGGGAAGTTCAAAATTTTGTTTGTTTTTGATTGAAATATTTTATATCCAAGCACTGGCGCTAGCTCGGCATCTAACGCTCCAATTTGATGGTATTTTATGACCTGGCTGCGATTGATACGACTGCAGCTCAACGTTGATCTGATGCTGGCCACGGTTCGTTGCATAAACGTCGTCTGAACTAAAAGAAAGACTCAACAGTAGAGCGCCCAAAGATTATATTAATTGTTTATTGTATAAAGATTGTCTGGGAGTCTTTGGCCTACGCCGTATACCTGCCCGACACTATATAAGAATAAAGAATTACTTTTGTTTTATCTGCGAATATAGATGTTATTTTATTCACATGATCATCATTATCATCATCATTCATCATTATGTTGACAATTTTTAATATAAAAAAAAGAAATTTAATCGTTTATATATGTAGTTAGATGCCTTAATAGTATTTCCATGAGTCAATTGATTCTTGATTCTTTTGTTTGCTCTTACGCTCAATTAGACCAGCCAAATGCTCCGAACGCATTGACAATGAGTCAATTTTCTCCACAAGCTGTTGATATGGACTCAATGGTTGTGTGCCCATGACAACATGACCCAATTTGGAATCAATTTTTGCATTTAAACGCGCATTACGTATCAAATTAACAATCCAACATTCAGCCTCATTTGGCTTCATGTTCAATTTGTCAGCCAACATGCTAATGGTAATGCATTGATGGATGCGACAGAATGTCTCAAAGATCATTAGACGGGCATCTTCGACAAACTCATTGAGGCAGGCCACAATAAAGAAATCATTCAATATAACCGTCTGGCATTCATGCAATTTCAAGCGTGCACCCTCAAAATCAAAGTTCACATATAAACATTCAAGGAATTCAGTGATGGGATCACGATATGTATACGATTCCTGTTGTATAACCTTAATCAGATCCTTCAATGCATTGCGACGTGTACGATTGATGACAACAGCAGTGGCCAAATAACGCATTATATGCGGACACATTGTCTGTATGGCATTCAAATATAATGGTTTATACAAGAACATCTCAATGATGAGATCCCGACCTTTGGGATGATTGAAGAATACCAGCACAGACCAATGAATCAACCAGGTGCGTTGCTGCAGCGCTTGAATTGTTGAGAAATTTGCATTATCGATATAATCACGCAATCTTGTCAAATCCTCCAATGCCGTATTCCAATTCAGCGTTAAAATCTCTGCAGCCAATTTACCCCACAAAACATTCAAATAGTTCTGTAAAAGCGAAACGAAAATGTCAAAATTTTAAGAAAAGATTTCTTGATTGACTTACCTTATCATTGGGCGACATAACAATTAAGCAAAAGTATAAATACGATGTTGACTCTTGATAATTGCCGCATTCGTACAAATATTTGGCCAATTTGTAGGCGCTCTCCAAATGTTCTACCTTGAAATTGTAATCCTTTTGCAAGGCATTCACAAAGGTTTTGGAATCCTTCATGCTTTCACCATTTTTGAGAATGTCAGTTGCCTTCATGATGGGTGCCACTTCATTTTGCAGTTGCTTCAATGTGGCAAGGACTTCAGCCTTACGCTGCACGAGCTCCTCGGGCATCTCTTGGCTAAGATTTAGACGTTTGCGTGTATCCATTGTATAATCAATCATGTTCGTCTTGTTCACTGTCTCTAGAATATATTCCAGCAGCTCTTGTTGATTGTAAATCTGTTCGATCGCGACAATAAAAACAATAATATATTGGTGATGACGGTGACAAAAAAAAATTAAATTTTCTAACCTCTTTGCCGCATAGAAACTCAAGCAGTGGAAAAGTCAAATGTCTATCAAGATATTGACAATTGATGCGTGTTAGATCAAATTGTGCCATGTTTGCAGCAGTTTATAATTAAATTTTCAACACAAATTACTATGAATTTCCAACAAATCAGCTAACAAAAATACGCGTGCAATAGACGCACAGTGTTGCCTTTGGGCGAAAAGAAATTTTAATTTTTCAATACAGGCAATATGTACACACTTTTTTTGTTTGTTGATAAGTATCGATATCGGCCCAACCTGTCAATCGATATATATATATATATCGGAGAGGTGTATTTGAAAAATAATTCAAAGTGCTATAGCATCAAACTTTTTGACAACTAACACTTGGGCGCCAATTTAAAAGACAATTCTTTTGTTTGCAACACTTTGAATATATATATATTTTTTCGAATAATTTTGGAGACAATTCAACACGTGGCATTTAAAAATACCAATAATAATATTTATAATAATACATATCGTAAATATATTGTATATATGTAGTTATATAATGTATAGTTATTTGTAGGTACTTTGCAATTAACGATTTGTTGTAGCTAAAAAAAAAAAAAAAATCAAAAACAAAACTTCTAAAAATGCGTTAAAGTTGTATTATAATAATATTGTTTCAGTACCATATAATTATTTGAGAAATCAGCATATCAATTCTTTGTTTTCTTTTAACAAAAATGCACATCTAGATAATATATGTATAATATAATATAATATAATATTTGAAGCTTGCTTTTCGTAACATTTTCTTTAAATCGATTAATTTTCTAATTATTGTCCTTCAATTTGGATATAAACCCTCCCGAATACAATGTTCGGGCTTTGCTCTTTATATATGTAATTGACTCAACATCTTAACAATGTTTTGTTTTTTTTTTTCGCTCTTCTTCTTATTGGAGGGCATCGCCATGTCCAGCCTAGCCTGATGGGCGTGGGCGTCGCGTTAAATAATAATAAAAGAAATTAGAAAAAAAAAAAACAAAAACATTTTTAATTTGTAGTGTTAAAAACTGAAGTCTTTGTTTTTTTTTTGTTTTTTTAGTGTTAACTAAACTAAAATCGCGAAAATAAAAATCACAAATTGCAATTTGGGTTTCCCCTTAAGGGAAACACACGAATTTTCTCTATGCTAAGGACGACGCACGCACATAGACAGACTCCAAGCATCAAGAACATTATTGTTAGCTTTCGGCATTTAGGATCGTGGTCCTGTGGGATCAATAACACCACCAGGTCCGGGCAGGCCACTTGGCTTTCCAGTAAGATAGGAATCCACTTGACGCGCCGCCTGACGACCCTCTGTAATGGCCCAAACCACCAAGGACTGACCACGCCGGCAATCTGCAAAATTAAATGAATTTTATTGAAAAATTTTGTCTTTTTTTAAGTTTGCGTTTTTTCTTACCGCCCGCTGCAAAGACTTTGGCATTGGAGGTACCATATTGTCCATTGCATGCCTTAATATTGCCACGCGGATCCAAATCCAGGCCGAGCTCATTGGGCACCGACTTCTCTGGCCCCAGGAAGCCCATGGCCAACAAAATCAGATCGGCTGCAAAGTATTTCTCGGAGCCGGCTACCTCATTCATGCGCCATTGTCCCGTCTCGGTTTTTGTCCATTCCACCTCGACTGTATGCACGCCCTTAATGTGTCCATTTTCACCGACAAATTGCTTGGTGGTGGTACAGTATTGACGCGGATCCTTGCCCCACTTGAGACGCACCTCCTCATGGCCATAGTCCACACGGAATACCTTGGGCCATTGCGGCCAGGGATTGTCCTCGGCACGCTTTAGCGGCGGCTCTGGCAATATCTCAAAGGTGGTTATACTCTTGGCGCCCTGACGCAAAGAGGTGGCAATACAATCGCAACCGGTGTCACCACCACCAATGATGATAACATCTTTGCCAGCCGCTGAAATGATTTCCTTCTTGCCGCCCAGTTGCTTCTTCTGCTGTGCCTCCAGGAATTCCATTGCAAAGTGTATGCCCTGAAGATCGCGATTATCCAAAGGCAAGTCACGTGGCCATGTGGAGCCGGTGGTCAATAAGACGGCATCGTAGCTATAAAAGAAGTGGAAGGTTTGGAATTAATAGGACGTCAAGATGAGGTAAATAGGGGCTAATAGGACGTCAACGGCTTTACTTACTCCTTGACTAGCTCCTCGGCACTTGCATCCTTGCCAATATGCACATTAGTACGGAATTCAATGCCTTCGTCGGCCATGAGATCCACACGCCGCTTGACCACCTCCTTGGACAATTTCATAGTTGGAATGCCATACTGCAGCAAGCCGCCCACACGATCGTTACGCTCGAACACGGTAACAAAGTGTCCAGCACGGTTAAGCTGCTGGGCAGCAGCCAATCCAGCTGGACCAGAGCCAACAATAGCTACACGCTTGCCGGTGCGTGTCTCTGGTATTTCAGGTTTAATCCAGCCCTGCTCAAAGGCATGATCAATGATGGCGCATTCGATGTTCTTGATGGTAACGGCCGGTTCCGAAATGCCGAGCACACAGGAACCTTCACAGGGCGCCGGGCAGACGCGTCCCGTGAACTCGGGGAAGTTATTGGTTTGCAACAATTGACGCAGTGCCTCCTGCCATTCGCCATGGAATACCAAATCATTCCATTTCGGTATAATATTGCCCAATGGACAACCCGTTGAGTTGGACTGACAGAAGGGTACACCGCACTCCATGCAACGAGCAGCCTGCATCTTCAGATTCTTACGCACATGTGGGAAATTGTAGACTTCATTCCAGTCCTTCTGGCGTTCACCTGCATCGCGATAGGGAGCCGCCTCACGCTTATACTTGACAAAGCCACGAGTTTTGTCCAATACACGATCGGCACGCTTCTGCTCTAGGGCCACATCCTGAATGGCCTCTTCGATGTCCTTGATGTGCGGCTCATGCTTGCCATTGCCATTCTCAATGGATGCCTTTAGGGGTTGCTCTACCTCTAACTGCTGCTCCTCGGCCATATCCTTCAGAGCCTTCTGATACTCATACGGGAATACCTTGACGAACTTTGCCTGCTCCTGGGCCCAATTGTTAAGTATCTCCTTGGCCACCTTTGAATTGGTTTTTTCAATAAATTCTTGCAGCAATTTCTTGACAATTGTCACATCGTCAGCCAGCTCTAGCGGCAACAGTTCCACGGACTCGGGATTCACCTTGGGCTTAAACGAACCATCAATGTCATAGACATAGGCAATGCCACCGGACATGCCGGCAGCGAAATTACGTCCAGTCAAGCCCAGGATGACAACCAATCCGCCAGTCATATACTCGCAGCCATGATCACCGACACCTTCGACCACAGCGGTAACACCCGAATTGCGCACACAGAAGCGTTCAGCGGCAATGCCACGGAAATAGGCTGTGCCCTCAGTGGCGCCATAGAGGCACACATTGCCCACAATTACATTAAGATGGGATTCAAATGGTGCTGTTTCCGGTGGAGTTATGATAACATTGCCACCACACAAACCCTTGCCCACATAATCATTGGCATCACCTTTCAGTGTTACATTGACGCCACGGGCCAAAAAGGCGCAGAAACTCTGACCAGCCGATCCCTCCAGTGAGATATCAATGCTCTTGCCATTAGGCAGACCAGCTTCACCATATTTACAGGCAATATGATAGCTCAAAGTCGAGCCAAATGCACGCTCCTCATTGTGTATGCCCATCTTGATCGAAATGCGATCCTCTTTGCCATTGAAAATTTGCTGAGCTTTGGCAATCAACTCATTATCGGAACGTTTCTCCAGTTGGAAATCCTGTTTAACAGAGCCACCAACGATATTGGTGCCAGGACGTAGCTCCAATGCCGGTTGCAGCAACAATTTCAAATCCAAATTGCTAGCTTTGGTATCCCGTTGACTGGCCATACGCAACAAATCCGTGCGTCCAATTAACTCCTGGAACTTGCGTATGCCCAAATTGGCCATAATTTGGCGTATCTAATTGAAGTAGACGATAAGTAAAAGCCAAGATTCCAAAAAGAAAGTAAAAACTTACATCTTCTGCCAGCATAAAGAAGAAATTAATGACATGCTCCGGTTTGCCAGTAAATTTTTTTCTCAACACTGGATCCTGAGTGGCAATGCCCACTGGACAGGTATTCAAATGACATTTACGCATCATGGTGCAGCCTGAATAGATAAGAAAAAGCAAAAATTTTAGCATATTTTTCTAAAGTGATTCATCAGAAGAGAAGATTCTTTGCTTCTTGCCCATCACATACCCATCACTATCAATGGTGCTGTACTAAAGCCAAATTCATCAGCTCCCAGCAAAGCAGCAACCACAACATCGAAGCCCGTACGCAATTGTCCATCGGCCTGCACAATGACTCTGTTGTTGTTGTTGTTGTTGAAGGTATTGATTGGTGTTCCATTGGAAGATAGATATGACATAGAAAAGGAATACAATGTTAATTTAAAAATATTCTTATCGAAATTTATAATAATGAGTAAAAATTACAAATGGAGCACAGCGCGCGGCGCGAAGATTTGTGCGATTTGAGCGACAGAGCAAACAGAGTAGAGTAGAGTAGATTGATGTACCAGATGGCAGCCAACGATGTGACAGTGAGAGAGAGAGAGACACACAGACAGAGAGATTTGTTCCACATCGATATCGATAACAATTTTGCAATGTTTTGTTTGTTGCTGTAAGTATTATGTGTCTAGTGTTGTCTAGGTTGTGTAATATATATGTATATATTTAGCAATCAAGCTTTTGAACCAATTATTCCAACACATTATTATGGAAAATTTTGAGTGTATGCAGCAGCAACAAGGAATATCCTTTTAGCCACGGGCTAGTTATCGATTGATCGCTGTTCGTTTATCGCATATCGATATTCATTAAAGCAATACGATTATTTGAATTCATCCAACGATGTCATCTGCATTATCAGGCTCTTCAGTCGAATATGTTTCGTTTTATATGATTAGTAACAAAAGGATGGAGCGACAAAAAAAAGGGATTTCCGCTGTTCGTGAACTTACCGTGAACGTAGATTATTTAAAACCAGCACTTGATGCGTCTCTGCAACACCCAGCTCCCAGGGTAAGCCAGCATTCTTGATGCCCGTCCAGGAGCTGGCACCGGTGCCACCATCATGACCAGATATTACAATATGCTCAGCTTTGCCCTACAAATATGTCAAATTAAGAACTTTTAATTTTAATCTTTCCTGTAAGTCAACTCACCTTGGCCACACCGGAGGCTACAACGCCCACGCCTACTTCGGAGACCAACTTGACACTTATACGTGCATTGGGATTGGAACACTTTAGATCATAAATCAATTCAGCCAAATCCTCAATGGAATAGATATCGTGATGTGGCGGTGGTGAGATCAAACCCACACCTGGCACCGATTTACGTGTTTTGGCAATATCCTTGGTCACCTTATAGCCGGGCAACTCACCGCCCTCGCCGGGCTTGGCACCCTGCGCCATCTTAATTTGCAAATCATCGGCATTGGCCAGATAGGAAGCAGTTACACCAAAGCGACCGGAAGCTACCTGTTTAATGGCCGAACGACGACTATTATTGGGATCTTGATCTGCAAGATGAAGATGGCATTTAATCTGTTTCTTTTTGGTTTAAAATTTACAGGACTTACTTAGATAACGATCCGAATCTTCGCCACCTTCGCCGGTGTTGCTCTTGCCGCCAATGCGATTCATAGTTATGGATAGAGTCTGATGGGCCTCGAGAGAGATGCTTCCAAAGCTCATAGCACCAGTAGCAAAGCTAAAGAAACAAATAAGAGTTTGTTTGACTTGGAATCAAATAGTTTTAAAGGATCTTTCTATCTTACCGCTTGACAATCTCGCTAGCTGGCTCCACTTCGGACAAATCGATCTTTTGACGATCTGTAACAAACTCAAGCTGTCCACGTAGCGCACACTGCTTAACACTCTCCAAGGTGGTCTTCTTGAAGGCCTCAAAGGCATTCAGATCCTTATTGACAGCGGCCTCTTGTAGGCTGCCAATGGAGGAGGGTTCATTGATGTGCGCCTCACCGCCATGACGCCAATGATATTGTCCGGGATTACGCAAGATGCGCGTATCTGGCGACACCTTGCCATAGGTCAATTGGAAGCGTTCCAAGCCCTCCTTGGCCAATATCTCTAGAGTAACACCACCAATGCGACTCTGTGTGCCACGGAAGCACTTATCGATCAGCTCGTTACCCAAACCAACTGCCTCAAAGATCTGTGCACTCTTGTACGACTGCAATGTGCTGATGCCCATCTTGGCCATTACTTTGGCAATGCCGGTATCAATTGCCTGGGCATATGCAGTATAGATCTGCTTGTCGGAGACATCGGGTCCAATGACACCATCGTCACGCAATGCCTGAGCCAGCTCAAAGGCCAAATAGGGACAAATGGCATCGGCGCCATAGCCCAGGAGTACACAAACATGATGAACTTCACGTGCCTCGGCTGTCTCTACAATAATGCCGACCTTCATGCGCTGCAGCGTCTCAATCAGATGATGATGCAGTGCACCCAGTGCGAGCAATGCCGAAACAGCACAATGCTCTTTGGAGCCGGCAGCACGATCCGAAAGAATCAGTAACTGGCAACCAGCTTGAGCGGCATTGAAACCCTCACGACAGATGCGTTCGATGCACTCAAGATAGCCACGATAGCCCTCGTTGTACTGGAATGTTATATCCAGGACTTTGGTTTTCCAGCCGCGATGCGTATTGCGTTTGAGCAGCTGGGTATCTGGAATGCTCAATATCGGATTTGTTAGCCAAATGCGATGAACTTGTTGTGCCGATGGCTGCAATAAATTCGCCTCCGGTCCAAGAGGACACTGCATCGACATGACAACCTTCTCACGGAATGGATCGATTGGTGGATTGGTCACCTGTGCAAACAGCTGCTTGAAATACTCATACGGAATGGGCTGAAAGCCGGACAAACATGCCAATGGTGCATCATTGCCCATAGAGCCAAGAGCTTCTTTCCTATTTTAAGAGTAAAAATTTTATTGATTTACATTTTAGGAAGATTATAGAGGGAAGACACCTACTTGTTCTTGAACATGGGTATAAGCAACATGTTGACCGTCTCCGTGGTATAGCCAAATAGCGAAAGACGCGGATCAAAGATGCCACGCTGAGAAGCTGGCAATTTAGGAGTCTCATCGACGGGCGTATTCAATACATTCGCATTGCGTATTTCATCCAAAGTTATCTAGGAACAATAACAAAAAAATGGAATTCTCGATTAGAAAAAGAACTCTGTGTTTAGGGCCAATAACATGCGGATGCAATTGAACAAATTAATCCAACATAAAGCCATCTACAAGATCCTAGATCCTTAGCAACCCATTGACTTACCATCTAATTCAATCCAAGCGTTGGATTACATATGGTGAGCATGTTAGAAAATGTGGACAAATACACAAATAGAGACCAAAATACAAATTACAGAGAGAGAACACAGAGAATAATGACAAATTTATACGGGTCTAAAACCCGTACGAATACGGGTTTGCAGCCCAAGATGTATTTAAACTTCCTACCGCATTTTAAAGCTGTAACTCACCTTCTGCTGCAGCCAGTCGGAGTGTGGCCGAGATTTAGCAATCTTAGCCTTTAGCTCAATATCCTGTATAAGTTTTTTTTCCTTGGTATCCACTAACAACATGCGACCGGGCTTTAGGCGACTTTTGAGTGTCACCTGCGATGGATCGACATCGTAGACACCCACCTCGGAGGCCATGACCAGCACATTCTCCTTGGTCACATAGAAACGTGATGGACGCAAGCCATTCCTATCCAATACAGCACCAATATAACGTCCATCGGTGAAACTAATCAATGCCGGTCCATCCCAGGGCTCCATAACACAAGCGGCCCATTGATAAAAATCACGTTTCTCTTGCGGCATTGTGCGATCATTTTGCCAGGCTTCCGGCACCATGGTCATTACAGATTCGGGCAACGAACGATCACTGGCCATGGTAATAAACTCTAGCACACAATCAAAGGAGCCCGAATCGGAGAGATTCGGTTCGACAACCGGATATAGTTTCTTTAGTTGATCTCCAAAAAATTCCGATTTCATGACACCCTCACGGGCTTTCATCAAGTTTACATTGCCACGCAATGTATTAATCTCGCCATTGTGGGCCAATACACGTAAAGGATGAGCACGCTCCCAGCTGGGGAAGGTATTGGTGGAGAAACGTGTATGTACCAAAGCCATATATGTCTCAAATTGTGGATCCTTTAAATCCGTATAATAATCCCACAATTGATCAGATGTAAAGAGACCCTTATAGACGACAGTACGATCCGATAATGAACAAATATAGAAGCGTCTACCCTGTTTGGCCAACTCATGACTGGCACGCTTGCGCAGCACAAATACCATACGCTCAAAGGTCTTCTCATCTGTGCCATCGGGACGCAATACGAACACCTGACGCGACAATGGCTCCGATTTGCGTGCCACAATACCAATAGCCAGCTGATTAGCTGGAACTGTGCGCCATGTGAGCACACTCAGGCCTAAACTCTTGGCCAGCTCATTGAACTCAGATTCAGCGGCAGCATGTTGCGCCTCATCCAAATAGAAGATGCCAGTGGCATAATTACCCAACTCCGGCAAGGTTACGCCTTCTGCAGCGCTGTAAATAGATAGGTCAAAATTATTAAATAGTACAATGGAATACGAGACAAATGTATAGATTAAGATAATAGGTTAGGTTCTTCGTGTATGGAGGAGTGTTACGAGTTGGTCAGGTCCTTGAGCATGTTGCTGCATTTGGCAAACCTTAGCAGTGATCCAGGGATTATTCTGGCCGCCGCCTTTAGCGAGGTTAATTAATGCAAATTAAGATGTTTTCTGCGTGTTCTGGCCAGTTCTGGGCATTGGCATAGAAGATGCTCAAGATGCTTCGACTCCTGATTCTTTCCTACAGCTAGCTTTGTTGGGTGAGACGCTGATAAGCAATGACCTGTTAGTATCCCTACCAAAAGCCTGCACTAAAGTCCAGGTCAAATGTTACCATAAAATGAAATGTGTTGCAAAAAATCGAAGTTTCGCGCAATCGATGTGTGTGAATATCGATTAAATCGATTTGTAATCGTTTTTATTAGCAGCTCGAGTTGCAAATATTATAAATATAACTTTTTTGTTCATATTTCTTTTGATTTTTTAATGTTAACTTTTAAATTTACCAATTTTCTTTTGCTAAAAATATACAAAATTTATATATTTTCAGTTGATTTTCTTCATTTAAGTTGTTTTAATTTTAGTTTCTTTTCTTTTTTCGGTTGGAGGTCAGGGTATTGTACAAATAAAAACAAAATTTTGTTTTCATTTTTGTAGTTTAGAGATCAGAAATCTTTTTGTTTTTTGGCTATTTTTAAGTTTATTCAAACATTTTCTTCAAATTAAAAATTAAATTTTATATTTAGATATTTTATAAAAGTTTAATTTCCAAAATTAATAATTTTTATTGTTTTTTTTTTGAGGTATAAACCTGACATTTGAATCTATTTGATACATTGATGGCAAGGCCATTAAAAAGTGCGCCACTTTTTTATGTTTTATGTTTTTCAATATATTATTGTTGTTGTTGTTGTTATTTTGTCGCATTCTCAATTGAATTAAACGCTCGCCTGACAATTGTCTACAG